>JANRMT010014409.1:0-14737 GCA_026402145.1 Polypterus bichir lapradei | reverse complement strand
CAGGGGGGTATTCCAGAAAGCTTGGTTAACTTACCATTTGGTAAATCATAACCTCTGGGTTGATTTACCCCAAACCCGCATACCATGAGTATGTCGGTTCCAAAACACCTGAGAAGAGTAAGTTCAATCAACCTCCTACTGGTTACCCAGAGTTAATGCGCGTGCACCGTGCATACATAAAGACGTTTTCAATGGATCGCCGATTTCACGAGTCAAAATGGAAGATCAAGGAGAAAAAAAGCGAGCGGCATATTTCACAGAGGTGGAGTTGGAGGTGTTAATGCAGGCGTTTGAAGAATTCAAGCCTATTATAATGAAAATACGGCTGCATCGGCTAAAGAAAGAGAGTTGGCTTGGCAAAAAATAACGGACAGAGTAAATGCGTGAGTGTATTAAATTGCAAAATTGACATCGCCTCCCTTTTATTATACTGTAAAATAATGAAACACCCCTTCCGCACCCTTTTCACTGTTAAATCACTTTGAATGCATTCACTTTTCCTGCCATTCATTTCTTTAGGTTAAAATAACAATGTGTATTGACTAGGAATATATGGTTTCTTATTTAATAAGGTGTAATCCGTCTGGATGCAGAAGAACTTTGAGCCAAGTCAAAATGAAACATAAAAACATACTGCAAAAAGGTAATAGTTGATTACACGATCACTGAACTATTGATTAAACACGATTTAGTATATTCTGTCTGTCATGTAGCTAATAGAAAGCAAGCTGAAGCCCGTCTAACTGGCGGGGGCCCACCACCACCTCCCCTCACCCCATCTGAGGAGCTGGCTCTGTCCCTTAATAAAGGGCGACCAGTGGTTGCTGGCATTCCAGGGGGCACTTCGTCACACACACCATGCACCACAAGTAGCATGGTGAAATGTAAGTTTACCACTATGATTTGTTTTCATTATATGACTTAATAAATTACTATCTCTGTCACTTAAAGGCTTCTTCAACATGCTTAATGTTTTTATGCAGGCTGACTTTATTGAACTTTATTGAACACAAAATCCAGTTCTTACCTGCACATTGATACTATGAATAGATTTCCTATTAACATAGTCTCCCTCATTCATTGAAGGAGCTTTAATAGGAATGTGGGTGCCGTCAATGCACCCAATTACATTTGGAAACCCTGAAATAGAAAGTCATATAGGGAAGTATAAAGTGTGTGTGCAGGATGAATACATCTATAGATATAAATAGTATGACTACATATTAAATATGCGTCATGAATTTTACTACAAAGGACAAACCTGCCACTCTGTGGAATTCCTCTTTAATTACACGCAGAGGTTTATGGCCAGGGAACTGTACAAACGTGTGTAAGAAGTGTTTCAGTGCCAGACATACTGTGCGAACGGCTCTACACACAGTTGCCTTTCCCACATGCTCTGCATCGCCCACATTATACAAAAAATGCCCTGAGGCAAAAAACCGAAGTGCTATGCACAGAATGTTTTCTGTGCTAAGCGCAGACCCGCGGTTTGTGACATGTGCAATATGCGGTGCCAAGAGATGGGTCAAGTAAATTAACGATTCTTTTGAAAACCGATAACGCTCTTTTAAAAAATCATTTGGAAATGAAGAGACATCAATACGCGGTCTTATTACTCTCTCCCGGCGGAAAAAACCTCGGATAATTTGTGCTTCCACGTCCACAGGATCGTCATCAAAAGGGCACGCCATGCTCAGTAACCTTCTGAAACAAACTTACCCTGGAACATAACCTGCTCGGTGGCAGGTTATCTTCAGAGAGTAAGCTGCTATGGTTACATACATACCCAGAAAGTTACCTCCGTTTTTGAACCGAAAGTTGAGGTTATCCACTAACTTACCCTTAAACTTACCCGGGTATGTCACATAACCTGCTTTCTGGAATACCCCCCAGGTATCTTGTTATTGTTTGGTTGCTAATTAAGAAAAAAAAAACAAAAAACAAATGAGGGGTCTAAGTCTTAAATAGCAAGTCAATTAAAATGAAGGCAAAAGTTAATTAGAAATTAAAACTGGTCACTAATTAAAAAAGTGGCAAGAAAAAAAACATGCAGCCACTGTTGTCCTCTAGGATCAAAGTTGGTCACCATGATATACAGCAATAAAAAAAAATAACCTTCAGTGAGCTTTGTTGTTTCATGTTGCATCTTCAAAACAATCACTAAACCAAACCATGCTACAGAATTGTATAAATTTTATTTGCTTTATAATATGCTTACAATATAGACTGTCACTGAACATTTTAGGTATGTTTACCAAATATAGCTCTCTTAAAGTTGTAAATAATTAAAAAAAATATTCTTTTCAGGTGAGAATTTAATCAATTGCCCTCTCATAATGCTTCAGTTTAGAGTGTAAAAAGACTTATAAATTAAATATGACTCTCTACATGTCACAAACAAAACATGTATACAAAGCTTGTTGGAGATTAAAGAAACAAAATACAGTGGATTCTGCTTCCAAATTATTATATGCAATGATCACACCAATACATACAATCTAGAAGTACTACACAAAATTTAAATACGTTTCACAAAGGAGCAACTGTGAATAAAATGCAATATTTACATATTCGTACAGCGGTTTAGGTTAAGGAAAAGATATTGCAATAGTTTAAAACTTAATAAAGTACAAAGAAGCTTTAACAAGCAATTATTTACTTAATCAAATTTACATTTCTTTACAAATCACTTGACAAACCCCCAGCCTGAATAAGAACAGGCTAGGTTTTTTTTTTTTTTGGGAAAGGAGGCAGGGTATAAATATAAATCTACATATATATATATATATATATATATATATATATATATATGTATATATACACACAAATTAAAAACTATGTGGTGTCATTGTTGATGTCATATACAAATTAGACACTCTTTTAAACTTTATTTTTTCCCCATTTTGTCTAAAAAAAAACAAAACAAAAAATAACATGAAAAAGACATCTTGTAATATAAATCTCTGGAACGCTTGGTTACATGACTGTTGTACAAAAATAAAATTGGCATTGGCAGATTAAGTTAAATCATTATAAGGACTTAGCAAACAAGACAGGAAAAGGAACAACAAGAGAAGAATAATTAAAACCTTTCAATGGTAGATAACTGATAATTATGGAGAGTAAAGTGTTACACACTCTTTCAAAACTCATATCTAGTGCATAATGTATTTTAAGAGGTCCATTGTAATCATTTTTAACTAGCTTTAGAAACAAATGTCCCTTTCATTTGAAAGAAGGAAAGGAGAGGGGAAAAACCTTACTGCCACTAGAGGAAAAGAAATGTAATTGGCATGCTCTATGGGATCACTATATTTTTATCATAAAATCTATAAATATTTAAAGAAAAGAAAATAAAGACAACGAAATAGATTCAATCAGTTCAGCCTTCTCCAAAAACTTCTTTAAAAGTAAAACGTTGAGTAATGTATAAAGTACTACTGACAGGACCATAAAGATAGAAAAGACTATCATAGTATGAAGTGTCTAAATGCAACTTCTGGAGCTTGAAAGACAAGGCATCACCTTTACAAGCAATACCAGGAGCAAGCAGAATTGTTATTCCAAATAAGGATGCTGAAGGTATGATTTAATGTTTTATAAACTTGACCACAATTACAAACACAGGACATACTTTAATTGTGTAAACTTACCTTTCTCTTGGTTTTCTCTCACATACCACCTTTATTTTTTTTTATTTTAGTTTTTTAAATGCTACCCTTTCTAACCAGATGAAAAACAGAAAACGTGATTAGGCATTTTATTTAATGCAAGTATATATGTAGTAAATTAAATAAAACTATCTGATAAATGGCTTTAGTTTTTGCATATAACTTAGGAAAGATGTATATCAAGCAAATGACAATTTTCCATGAAACTGCTTAAGGTTATTTTATTTTACAAAGATATTAATTCTTTGCACATATACATCTGAATACTATTTTTTCCTTTTTGTAAACATCTTAAGTTATTTTCCTTAAACAAAAACCAAACACCCATGTTTCTTTTTAATGAAAGGCAAAAAAGTTATTGAACATAATTGTAATTTCAAAATCAATCTCTTGTGTTACAATTGGCCTGATAGCAATCTCATTACTAGAAGGTGGGAACCTATAACACATAATTTTTTGATAAACTTTCAAAGTAAGTTTCTTAAAAAAAAAATATCCCTCAGTTATTAGCGATTATCTGCCATACATGTGATCAGTGTGAAGAACTACTAAAACAAAAAGTTATGTATTATTTAAATGTGGATATAAATCAAGACAAAAACATATTCATTATTCATAACAGTATGATGCAGCAATTGTAGATTACTTTGTTATGCAAGTAATCTTAGTTACTAACCTTGTAAAATCAGTTAATATTATTAACTAAAATAAAGCTATGCTTTGTTATCCTAGTATGGGTGGAACAGAAATGTAACCTTCTGATGTCAAAAATATATATTAAAAGAGTTAAAAGACCAGCATACAATGACAAGGAAAAAACATAAGACAGAACGAGCAAACATTTCATAAAAATATGAATTTACTTTTTACTATTCACACATACATACAAATCTACATACATATATACATACATACAGATACATATATGTGTGTATGTATGTATATATATTATATATATATACATACACACATACACACACACACACATACATACACACACATATATATATATATATATACATATATATATATACACACACACAAAAAGAGGTCACTCTAAAAGATGTGTCACACAAATTGATCACTTTTCTTTTCAAGTGCACTTCAGTAGTGCTGTTCAAAACAGCTGTTCACTTGTGTCCTTACGTGAAGCATATTTTATCCAATTAAGTCTTTTCTTCTGTTTGTAAATAAACATATTGTTTTTCAAGTGGACATAGGCAAAAATGTTCAAAGATAGTTTAGCAATTAACAGAACAGGAATCTGATTTTGCCTTTCCCGCAGAGTTTATAATTCTCCTGAGGCATCTTCCAAACTCCTCTAGAATCATTCTTTCTGCCAAAGCTTGGGAAACATTTACCCTCTCTGCTTCCTCTGCCTGTTCTAATAAACATTCACATGTGGCTTCGGCTACTTCTTTGGTGACAAATGTGTAGGGCAACCTGCAACAGAATTAATAATTATGACACTGGATTGACTTTCCCATACAGTTTTAAATAAATAAACAATAAAAAAATCTACTGTTAACACCAATACAAAGATCAAAATAAACACAAATATTTTTATGCATTTGATGTAAACTACTTAGAGCTTCAAAGAACTACAAACACTAGCACATACTGTAGTTTAACCAAAGTGAGTCTTCGGATAACAGTTCTGTGATGTAACAATATGTCAAGAACAAAGGTTTTTTTCCTTTCATGTCCACAACTGAAGAACCTTGGAATTATTTAATAGCGGGCATTCAAACTGCACAGGTGAACTGACGTCATTCTTGTTGAAGCATGTTGGATAAGCAAATTCTCTTCCTGATCATGTTTTCACATGTTCATTTTACCTTTAAGTTTTAATTTTATATGTCACTCAAGTACCTTTGGCATGTCACTATCACGTGAAATGCAATTTTAGTCATGTGAACTCTTACCAGGCTGGACTCCTCACCAATGATTGGACAGCCAGGATTGGGTGTACGGGGCGTTTCCTCAACTTTAATGTTTGGGTGTGTCTTAGTATGTTCTGTTTAAATTCAAGACAGAGTTTTCCATCCATCCATCCATTATCCAACCTGCTATATCCTAACTACAGGGTCACGGGGGTCTACTGGAGACAATCCCAGCCAACACAGGGAGCAAGGCAGGAAACAAACCCCGGGCAGAGCACCAGCCCACTGCAACAGAGTTTTCCAGAATTGATTTATTTAACACAATTTTAGTAAAAATACATGCTTTTGGAATGCTGTGAGCATACGATTGTAGCAGTTCACCTGTGGATTATGCAAAACAAGCAGAATAATTATTTAAAGTCTTAAAACTATAAGAAAATTCTTAAACTACACTTGAAAACACCTTATTTGGGGAGCTGAAAGAAAAGAGAAAAAAAAACCAGAGGAAGTAGATAAAATTGGCAAAAGTAATTATACATGCCCAGTACTATTTTATTTATTGGGTAGCGATGGAATTAGAAAAAGTGGCTTACTATGAGAAAATCAAATCCCTTTGTCAATTAAAAAGCAACTTGAATACTAGATAATACCTAAAAAGAAATTCCTCCTGTTAAATATAAGCAGTATTAATGTTACACCTCAACAAGAAGGTGAAGAAAGGTTTAACATGCTGTGAATCAAATATGTCAAACAACAAATGCTAGTCAAACATGAGAAATTTATGATATACCATAAACTACTTAAATGTATTTATAGCAGACTAAGATAAATTACAGACAAGTGAGAGACCATGCAACTTTTACTACATAATAGATATGGTGTGATGTATAAGGCCATTGTTTGCTTTATTTATCAATTTGATGTATTGCACAGTATGTTCACTCTTAACATGGCATCAGGAAACTTTCATTCATATCATCACAATACTCTACTATGTTGATTTTTCACTAAAATACTATTGTTTACAGTATTCTCCTTAATAAAATATGTATATACAGTATATGACCAATCTGTTCTGAGATTTTTCAGGCAGAAGTTTCAGGGTGTGGTAGTTATACTTACTAATGGTGGATGAATCCACAAAAGTACCCCACCATCTGATAAAAATTACACATGGTATTTCTGTTAGGGCTGAAGCATCAACCTCATACAAACAACTTTCATGAAAAACAAATCATTTTTGCATAGATCAATTTTTAAATTTCCTTACTAACCTTCCACTCCCACTTGTGACAGCTGGCGTTCTTGTTAACAGGTCAGAGATCTGAGAGGAAAGTTTTGTTTTGGCTGCTGTTTGTTGCTGAACACGTACTTCAGCTGCATCTGCCAAGTGCATTAAAGTCTTTCTTTCTGGACTTTCCTCAAAATTTTTACAACCAATGCATTTACAAATTGAAGAACACATGATTTTTGCCTAAAAAAAAATGAAATTAATCAAGAATAATTCTCACTATCAAATATTATTTGTGAGTTGAAATGCTAGATTTTAATAAAACATTACACATACAGGACTTGCATGTATTGTGTAATTTTAATATATCTTCACAACAAAACAAGAAGTTGTTGAGGTCTAGAATTCAGATACCATTCATCAGATTCTATGTCTGGGTGCCTATCAGCACTAATAATGTGCAATAATACTTATTTATTTTGGTTAAGGATGTAGTACGTACACACATACTATACATACTATACATACATAAATCTCTCAAGATTTACTAAGGTTAAAAGAAAATCCTTCCTCACCACATCACTTGACCATTGTATGCTCAACTTCTAATAAAAAGGTTTCAGGTTGTGTCTGTCCCCATACATTTCAGCTCAATTTAGTTAGTGAGATTTAAGCATCAGTGAACGAAAACAAACTATGCTGTAATTCCTTAGTTCCTTCTGATTATATTTGCTTTTAAATTGAATTATAAGACTGCCTTGTTTGCTCTGCAGGATCTAATCATTTGCCATATTGTTGACTTAAAAGCAATGCATACTATATACTGCGCTCATAGGTTTTGGTAACTTTTTAGGACAAGCAATGTTAATACATGCACAACTCATTGACCTTCCTTTATTCAGACATCATCAGTTTACAGAAACAACTCTATATTGACAGATAGTCAATTAATTTGATGGAACATTAAAGAAAGTGCCATAGAACCCTCTTGCAAATCCAGAAAAATGACCAGATGGAAACCACATGGAAGCCAAAAATACTGATTTTTACATGAATTTCACAGTAATTACAAGCACTGTATAAAAGTAAACACATATTAATGTTTTGTTTTTGAGATACTCATCTGCCTTAATAGTGACACACATGAGCTGAGGAAAAATAAATAAATAAAAAAACTCACAGATCACTGGTTTTAGAAGTTTAAATAGTCTATATGATGCACAACACTGAATAACTGTAAAAATGAGTTGGCAAATACTATAAATAAAAACACAAAAAAGCACATTTTATATACACAATGCTATTTCAAATTATTAAAGTACACTTATGGGTCATAGTGTGTAAATTAGTTTGTCTTCAGCATCCTAAATGGACAAGCTTAAAATGTATACTTGACATCTTTATGGCAATTTATTTGACATGCTCTATATTTGTTAATACAGGTCAAATACCGTTACAGCAAATACCAAAGTAATGAAGCCCACACAAAACATTCATACATCATCATGTTAAATGAATTTTGTTTTAACAAAATATATAATGAACATTTTTTGACCAAAAATGGCCACCAAAGATAATAATGTGATGCAAAAATACTTAATGCCATGCCTACACTTTCTCCAAGTCTCAGGAAACCTGCAACAGGCTGTCTCTTTCTTGTTAGACCAAAAGAAAGTGACAGTCTTGCAAAATTTTCCTGTCTTGGCGAGGCATCATACACAGACCTGAATTGTGAGTGTTTGCATGGGTACTTGTGTCATCTGCGGATATTATACTGTTCAAGTTTCATGAACAAAACAAAAAAAGAGAAACTGTGTCAGTTTACAGTGAAAAAAGAATTAACAATCCTGGAAAAAGTTGATTCTGTAATGATGAAAAATGACGTGAAAGCATTTGGAATTGTGCCTTCAATGCTGTCAACAATTTTGAAGGATCGAAAAAAATGGAAGACAAAGTTAAAAATCAGACGTTGGAACCTTCTATTTTTCTATAATAAAAAAAAAATTTGGACGTCAGTAGGCTTTGCACCCTAGGAACCAAGATATCTGAACTATTCTATAACGTTTCAGTAATTATTTACTGCTCTGATGTTGATCTTTCTGATCATAAAATATGTCATTACAATAGCAACTGACAAGAAGAATTCAAAATTAAATGAAGAATTATATAATTATTTGCCATAATTTTCGAGATATTATCAAAAATCCATTTGAGGATTCCTCTAGAGTGCCTCTTTTTCTTGCATGATTTGGCTCAAAAACTGATCAGCACATCGTCATCTCATAACAGGCTTAAATTTTGAATTTCATATTTTTCCAGCCAGTCGTTTTAGCTCTAGACCGTCCTCAAGAAACTGTGATACATAGACAGACGCACACCCATCATTGAGATGTGAATGTTTTCTGTTTCAGGGTACCCTAAAACGTCAAGATCCGTTGAAAACCGGAGACTGAAATTTTGATGACTCTAAAGCTTTCACTCCTCCCCCAAAGACAATATATTATGGTGGGGAGGGTGCAAAGTAAAAAGCTTTATCTAAAATTTCATTTTCAAATAAAATATGTTTTGCAATTTATTTTTTTAAAAATCCAGGTATTGTCAAGTTTAAGTAACAGATTTAGTCGCATGAGAGACAGAAAGATGTGTCCCAGTTGGGTAATAAATGTTCTAAACATCATGCGAAAAACACACTATGCAGTAAGCCACAGCAGAGCAGCTACAGAGTTGTCCTTGCACTGCTGCCATTAGAGATGGCGTATATTCAGCGACCTCGGTCACAACAGTATATGTATTTTCCTTATATTCGTTATAACAAAATTTCTATTATAAAAAAAATATTTTTATGGCTCCATGAATTTCGTTACAACAGGATTCCACCTGAACATTGTCACTTCAGCTCCTGCTGATGTATGTTTTAAAATTAAATCCAGCTAACAAGTAGAAACAAATTACAGTGGAACCTCGGTTCATGAACATCTCTGAACACATACAAATTGGGTTACGACCAAAAAGTTTGCCAAACTTTTGTACCTGTTCACGACTACACACTCAGTATACAAACAAGCCAGTTTCCCTTTCGGTTTGTGCGCACCGATGATTTCCGCACGTGTTGCATTGTTCTCGGTCAGACATGCGTGCGTGCTTTCGCTGTGAACTCTTTGTGCTCTATTTCATTTCCCTTCTGGTTCGTACATGCCGATTACTGTATTTAAGCACGTGTTCAGCCTCTTCCTGTGCATTGTTCTCAGTCAGACATGCGTGCTTTCACTGTGAACTCTTTGTGCTCTACAGTATTTCATGTGCTTTTGCAGTTAACCATGGCTTCTAAGCAAGTGAAGAGTGGTGAGAAGAAAGGTTTGAAGTAAAGAAAGAAATTATTGAAAAGTATGAGCGTGGCATTCATGTTACTGATCTTGCCGCTGAGTACAAGAAGTCAAAATCTACGATTTTGAGTATTCTAAAGCAGAAAGAGGCCATTAAAGCAGCTCATGTTGCAAAAGGCGTTACAGTGTTAACCAGGCAGAGGCCTCAAGTGATGGAAGAGATGGAAAAACTGTTACTAGTGAGGCTGAACGAGAAGCAACTTGCAGGGGACAGCATAAGCGAGGTGATGTTATGCGAGAAAGCCAGGAAGATTCTTGGCGATTTGCAGCAAAACTATACTTCTACGAGTAGAAAGTGAGGAATTTAAAGCCAGTAGAGGATGGTTTGAAAAGTTTCGCAAGACAAGTGGCATTCATAGTGTGGTAAGGCAACCAGAGTAACATTGTTGCAATGTTACTTTTCTTGGTGGTTTATGAAAATACAGATTTTTCAAATGTTCATTGTTATCCCTGTGCTTAAAACTCATTAAAAAAGTGTTTTTAGCGAGCAGTTCGTAGCGCTATAGCGTGAACTCTTGCAATGTTAGTTTTCTCTGTTGTTCAAGGTTTTCTCAGTGTTATTCAATGTTTTTACATTTAGTTTATTATTACGCTGTGCATTCTATGATATAATTAACTAAATTTGTGCTTAAAAATCTTTAAAAAATATATATTTACATATAGTTTGTACTGTCTGGAACGGATTAATTGTATTTACATACAATCCTGTGGGGGAAATTACTTCAGGTCATGACCAAATCAGATTACGACCAGAGTTTTGGAATGAATTACAATCGTGAACCGAGGTTCCACTGTATTCTCCACTGATATGGTGTATTTATGAAACTGGATTTCATTAAATTCACTTCAAAACTAAAAGGATATACAAATGAATCATATATTAACTAAATCATTCAAAGCTTTATAGTTAGGACTTTGAAGTGCTGTGAAGATAAATAAAATATGCAATACTGCTGCCTCTTGTTTTTTGTTTTATTTTGAACTCCAAACTACACATGAGAAAGAAGGTCAAACATACTGTACTTTATATAATGTTTTTAAAGTAGCCGGCCTTCTATTTTTTGTGACATAAACACAGAGCACTTAAATAATAGCGTATATAACTTTCAAAATACATCAGAATTGCATTTCACAGTCAGTAAATTTCACTAAAAGCACATCTTACCCATGCATACAGCGCCCTAGAATATACTAAAAACAAAAGTCAAATATCATGAAGAGGAGAAGAAAAAAAAAAAAAAAAAAGATTTCTGTATTAATTGCAGTAGTCCTCTATCAATCACAGATCTGCAATATTAAACTATAATACTTTACTAGAAGAATTATTGTTTAACAGAACTAACCTCATAACACTCGCAGTAATTCTTAAGACAACCTGACCGCTTGCAGTTACAGCCTTTACTGTGCCTACGGTCCGATTCACCTTCTTTTCCTTTTCCAATCTTCGGCTTGAAAGCTTCAGGATTTCGATCCAGGCAAGCCTGGAAACAATTAAAACTGTTTTACAACCTTAAACAGCCAAACTGGAAAAAAAGTCAGAATATCATGTAAAAAAAAAAATCAATGAAGGATTAAGCTATGAGGAAAAATGTTTCAAATAAAAGTATTCAAAAAATGAGAGAAACGTATCTGTCAACCATAACTTACATTAGACGATGGAATAAATATAAATTAGCAGTTATGGTTGTTAGCCCTCAAACGCACCCAGAAAATTAGCATGGTCTACAATAAACTGTAGCCTTTGAATTTATTTAATGGCTTGGAAAACTGGACAATGCTTTATCTAATTAAGTTTTACTGGCTTATATTGTACGTGCACTCAGTTGCGACGTTATTTGGCATACCTGTCTAATACTGGGACCTTTTTTGCACATTATACAAGGAATTGATTTAAAATGACACTTGACACATTCTTTAAAAATGCTGGGGAAAATAGCATCAAGCAATTTCTGCATCTTTTTGGCCAAATATTTATGCTCTTAGCCTCTTAACTTTCCCCAAATATGATCTACTGCACTGAGATCTGGGGACTGCGCAGGCCATTACAGTAAACTGAAAACATTCTCATGATTGTGGAACAGGTTTCAGATGATGTGCTCTTTGTAACATGGTCCATTATCATGCTGGGAGCATCCATTCAAAAAAATGGTACAACTTGGCCAAAAAGTGATTTATACCATTAGCAATGATGCTTTGTTTATGCTGTGGCACTCAAATGATGATCACATGGCCTAATATGTACCAAGAAAACATTCCTTACACTGTTACACTACCATCACCAACCTATACTACTGACACAAGGCAGGATGTATTCATGGATTTTTGCTCTTTAGAGCCAATGTTAACTCTACCATCTGCATAATGCAGCAGAAATTGAGATTCATCAGAAATGGCAAAAATTCCAAAACTTCAGTTGTCCAGATTTGATGATCATGTGGCCACTGTATTCTCACATTTCCGTTATTGTCTGTAGCCAATTTGAATCAAGATTCAATGTTCTGTGTGCTCAGAGATGTCCTTCAGGACACTGCTGTTGTAAAGGGCTTTTATTTGATTATATATGGCCTTTCTGTTTGACAAGTCAATCTGGCCTTTCTACTCTGTCCTCTTTTAATAGCAAGATGAGAACTGTTGTCAACTAGATGCATTTTCTTTATCGTACCATTCTCTGTTAACCGCAGAGACGATAATGCAAAGAAATCCCAGGAATCCAGCTACTCCTAAGATGCTGAAACTGCCATATCTACCAACAAAAGTCATACTACAGTCAAAGCATTGGTTCTAATAGAAGCTAAATCTCTTGATCATATGAGAAACTGTTTGGAAGAGAAGGCTTCTTTAGTTAATGAGCAAGTGTACCTATGAAAGTGACCACTGTGGGTGTATGTCTTTCAGCATGCTTTGTCTCAGGATTAAAAAAATTATACTGCTTTGTACTGTTTCTAATTAAACTTCTATTCTTCCATACAACTACCAAGATTCTAAGCCACTATAATCCCCAAGTCTCCACTTACCCATTATTTAAAATCCTATGAAAGACCAAGATCCTCCCAGTGCTAGTTCTTGCCTAGCCAAAATAGACCCTAAATCCAATGACTCTGCACTTGATTAAACAAATCAAATAATAGAAAAATGCATGGATTACTTAAAATATTCTTTGTCAAAAGATTTTTAACGGAAGACAATTAACAGAAACACAAATGACAACCTACAGCTAAAGCTATCTGGCAAGCACTTGACAAACTTTTTTTATTTTCTTGTGTGTGGTATCTCACTGCTTGATTTCTTCACTCTTAATTTAGAATTTTATACCTTTATAGCTTTCAGTCGCTCAGTTTCATGCTCCAGATTATTAAAACAATTTGTACAGTTGCAGTTGTTACAGAACTCTCCATTCGCAAAGCAATCACAATATCTACAAAAAAAGAAAACAAATATAGTAACTGCAACATAGTGAACAAATCTAGCCCAGGACTTACATTAACTAGACGTTTTAGAACTTTGTGTGTCAAGTTCCAACATTTAAGCAACAATCATTTAATTTACATCAACCTAAAAGTGTACTTTTATAAGTTCACACTACTTACAACTTAAGACACTGGGATTTTGTACAGTTACACGGCTTCCTGGGTCGTGATGCAGAATCTGAAGAGGAGGAGGGTGATATTCTGGTTTTAAAGGAAACACAAATAAACTTTCACTCCTTGTGTTTATGTCTTAAAAAAATATAGAATGTAAACAACTTTAAATAAATGCTGCTTAATTCTTTTTTTTATTTTTACTGATGATGTGGGAGGGGTGTTTGACTGAGCTATCATTTATTAATTATCCTTAATTGTTCTGGCCACTTCACATTTATGCTATTATGTCTGTAACTTAAGTACTCTAAACATGGAGAAAATAAGACACTAAACAAAATACAGCATATCTTTTGAAGAGTATATTTTTTAATTAAATATTTTAAGATCACAATTTTCTTATATAGTGGCTCTCAGTAGTTAGTATGGCTCCTTCACAGTGTTTGGACCATAGTTTGATGCTTTGGGGAAGCCAATAATCATTCTTTCCTCTTTATTCTCAAGACAAGCTGTTAGGCCGAATTGCAATTCTAATTCCACTTTTTTTCTAATGCCAGGAACAGAAAGCAAAAACCATTACCAGGCTGACTGCCAAGGTCAAGGTGTTTAACGCACTTGCTTATCACCCATGGACTGGTTAAATCAAACAAAAGTGATTTTTTAAGCAAATTAAGCAGTAAATTACAAGCAAGAAAGTAGAAACACAAACAATCTAATGCTTCAAAGTACATGTTGTTGTTTCTCTCTGCAAGCATCAACTCATGGCTCAGACTGTTTTAAATCTTTGACAAACCTAATTGATTTTATTACAGCTTAGTGCTGTACCCACAGTACTTTACACAGTAATTTGTAGAGAATATGAATGAAATCCCAATTTTACAACTCCACTGTAGGGCTGTAAATAAATAAATAAATACACACACACAGACACATTATATACTGTATGTGTATATATATATATATATATATATATATATATATATATATA
>JANRMT010014353.1:0-12618 GCA_026402145.1 Polypterus bichir lapradei | reverse complement strand
AGGGGGCAATTACTTTTTCACACAGGGCCATGTAGGTTTGGATTTTTTTTCTCCCTAAATAATAAAAACCATCATTTAAAAACTGCATTTTGTGTTTACTTGTGTTATATTTGACTAATGGTTACATGTGTTTGATGATCAGAAACATTTTGTGTGACAAACATGCAAAAGAATAAGAAATCAGGAAGGGGGCAAATAGTTTTTCACACCACTGTATATATATATACATATATTTTATACATATATTTATATATGTATAAAACATATTTTGCCTGAAATTACTTACTAGCGTATGTTTCACCTTTCAAAGAAAATTACTAATTGTTCCCCCCGCCCTCTTCTGTGCATTAAAAGCCATAGCAGGAATAAGCATTTTACTGGCATTCAAGTCCCACTCTTTTTAGTCTCTAATACTCCAGACAGGGAGTTGGAATGAGATACCTTGTTAAACAAGAAATTCAGATAGACAAAAGGATTTATATCAGATTAAGAAATTAGATAAAATGAAACCTTGTAACCAGTCACTGTCACCTTCCTTGATCAGGACTGGATCCACCTTTATACAGGAATATACATATGCCCTGAGAATGGCTAATACATAATTCAGGGTGTTTTTGCCTTGGTTCCATTGTTGCAGGGATAAGATGAGGCTCCCTGCTATCCTGAACTGGATAAAAAGTTGCAAGAACATATATATTTGGAGTTGATATGTGAGCAAGGGCAGAAGACCAACAGGCAAGGTTGTAATGCAGATAGGCAATGGTGAGAAAAAAAAGAGAGAGACTGTAGGGTTAATTGTAGATTATTATGATGCTGCAAACACTGTTGAAGTGGAGTATTAAGCAAGTTAGGATAGTTAGGAACCAGACCTTTTTCAGCGAGGCTTACTGACTGCAGCTATGGGTTGTTATTTGTTTATTTATTTAAAAATTCTATGGTCTTACTTTAATTGCCTTCCCTTATGTGTCTTGGGTTACATAAGCCACCACTTAATACAAAGATTAGGAATTTGACACTTTTTGATCAAGATTAACAAGATACAGTAACAAATGTAAAGCATTTCTCTTATGTTTTTTTTTTTAAATAAATTAATCCATAATAATAAAAGTAAAAAGTAATTAATACAATAATAGAAAGAAAAGTTGCATAAAAAAAATGAAAACACTGAAGTGAGTTAAATTCTCGGGTACATAAACAGTCACCAGCTTGTGTCCTTTTCTAAATTTAACTGAATATTGTTTGCTAAGAAAATAGCAAAAAATGCATATCAGTGGTCAGTGCTTGGCCGCTATTGTGTTTTCTAACTTGCAGGCATTCTCTACAACTGAAAATAACCAAATTCCCATGGGTGTAAACTGCAATGATAGATTTATTGTGTGTCTTTAGCAGTGAGCGAAAAAGCTCAGTATATTAAGCTTGACATTAAAACAAGTCTGTCTCTCCAAGGCTGAAAGAAAAGGAATACTGTAGGAGATACAAGCTGAAACTTGCCCAGTTATGTGTAAGAGAGCTTCTACCGGGAAAAAGAAACAAAAAAAAAAAAAAAAAACTGGACTCAGTGACCACTTTGTTAAGCAAAAAATACAGTTCATAAGGAAGGAGCAGCCCTGCTTCTTTTATAATGTTTGCTGGATCATCTTTTACTTGGCATCTTCTGCATATGTATTCTTCTGTCTGAACTTTCAGCTTGCTTTTATCCCCTTTTTTTTTTCTTTCATTCTTATTAGAGATGGCTGTTAGGTGTCATGACAATGCTTTTCCCATTCTGCTAGAATGTTTATTTTTTTTCTTGCTAAACTAATTTTAAGTACTTCACCTTGGCTGCAAGCACCCCGCTACAACTGTTCAAATCTCTCATATTTAATTAAAACAAGTTATCAATCAAATGAAGCATCTTGGGCCATGATTGATGGATTTAGTTTAAACCTCAATCACCTGCTTCGTTTCTGGTTTTGGAAAAAAAATCAGACAGCTAGGAACAATAAGGGTTGGCTTCTAAAGTTTGTATGGTACTGCATATTTAATGTTTTCTTTCAGAACAGCAGAGGCAGCTGCATTTTTTAGCTTACTAAGATTGTGAAAAGAAAAAGATAACTGGCTTACTAGCCCAATTTGTATTCCTAAATGGAAATATTTTTATCTGTTTGTCAGTAAATTATTCAGGTAAAATTGCACATGTTGTCATAACTAATTGCTGCATCTATCGGCTAAAGCGAAAAAAAAAAAATTTCTGAAAAATAATGCCACACTATACTGTATGGTGCATATACAGTGCCTATATAAACAACCTCGGGATTATTCTTACATTTTATTTTTGTGCAACATTGAATCACATTGGATTTATTTTGGCTTTTTCAACATTGATCAACAGAAAAAACACTTTTAATGTCAAAATGAAAACAAATTTCTGCATGTTAGTCTAAATTAAGTACAAATATATAGCATAAAATAATTGATTGCTTAAGTAGTCATCCCCCCCTTATTATGACACACCTAAATCTGCACTGGTGCAGCCAATTAGTTTTAGAAGTCACATAATTAGTTCATTGGTGATCTTCTCTCTGTTGTCAAGGGGTTCAATTAATTGTAATATAAATGTTCCTATATCTTGAAGTTTAAACTTGTGGCGAGTTGGTATCTTGGCTTAATGAAGACTACAACCAAATCCATGAAAAGGTGATTGCAAAGTTGTCAGGGAATGGAAAAATGAAAGTAATGTATATATTTGCGGATAAGTTCTCCCACGGATAATTCAGGACTTGATTTTACAGTATAATTTCTGGTATTTTATAATGCTGGTCGTATAAGTCGAATGTGGAAAACTCACACTACTAGTACTAAGGCATTATGATATGCTAACGCCCACCTGAGAGAGTAACCACGGAGCACACTGTTTTTTTTTCTATGTGGATGCGGCAATATGCTGTATCAGCGCGTGCTCCTAACCTCTCTCTCTCTCTCTATTGTGCCTACATGACCATAAGGTAATACTCGAACTATTCCAAAGGGACGTTTCCACTGATTTGTGTTTTTTGTATCTCACACTCTCATACATCTTTATCGTAAGAGCATCCCTTATCTATGATGGAGTGTTCAATCAGAAGAAAATATGAAGCTGGTTTTAAATTAAATGTCGTTGAAGTATCAAAAGAAATTGGTAACTGCGCTGCTGAAACAAAAATTGTTTGCGTCTGAGAAACTAATGCAAGATTGGAGGAGGCAAGAAGATGTAAAAAAAAAAAGTGTCGCATTTTGAACGGGCGTATAAGTCAGGGTCTGATTGTATGATCGATTTTTTGGGTTTCAAGACCTGACTTATACGTGAGTATATATGGTAACCAAATCACTACATATCCCTTTGACTCCAATTAAAACTAAGTTAAATAATGGAAAGAGTATGGCACAGCTGTAAATCTTCCTAAAGCAGGCCATCCACATAAAAGTGAGCAAGAAGAATAGTGAGAGAGGCAACCAAGAGACATATGATAACTCTAAAGGCTACAGTGGCTTAGACTGGAGCAATTATGCACATAACAGCTGTTGGCCAAGTGCTTCACCAGTCACAAGTTTATGGGGGAATGGTAAAGAGAAAGCCATTGGTAAAAAATGCATACAACATCTTAGCTAGAGTTTGCCAGAAGGCACATGGGAGACACTGAAATCAGCTGGAAGAATGTTCTCTGGTCTGATTAAGCAAACTAAACATCATGTTTGGCATAAGCTCAACACGGGCATTATCAGAAAATAAACCAACTCCATGGAGCACTTGGTAATAGCATCATGCTGTGGTGATGCTTCTCTGCAGCAGGCCCTGGAATGCTTATGAGGATGAAGGGTAAAATTAATGCAGAAAAATGCAGGGATATCCTGGAGGAAAACCTAATGCAGTCCACAAGATACAATAGCTGCACTTTGGAATATGATTTATTTACTAGCAAGACTACAACCCCAAACATAAGACAATGCTGCACAGGAATGGATTTAAACAACAATGTTCATGTCCCACATTGACCATCTCAATCCAAAACAGCTGTTCACTTCTGATCACAATGCAACCTGACAGACTTTGAGCAATTTTGCTAAGAAGAATGGAGAAAAATTGCAGTGTCCAGATGTGAAAAAAATGATAGAGACCTGTGTACGCAGACGCAGCGCTGTCATGGCTGTCAAAGGTGCATCTACTAAATACTGACTTGAAAGGGGGTGAATACTTATGCGATAAATGGTTTAGCATTTGTAATTAATTTAGACCATTTTACTGAATTGTGTTTTCATTTTGACATAAAGAAGTAATTTTTTTGTTATTCTGTGCCAAAAAAGCCAAATAAAAATCCACAGTAATTCAGTGTTGTATAATAATAACACATAAAAATTTAAAAAAGGGAATACATTTTATAGGCCCTCTATAGGCTGGACCTTCATGTGGGGTTTGCATGTTCTTCCTTATCTGTGGCATGGGATTTCCAGAGAATACAACAGTTTTCTCCCACATTACAAAAACAAGCATGTTAATCGGTGGTCTTAAATTGTCTCTACTGTATGTATGTTCTCTACAGTGTAAATGTGGGTACATGTTTCAGCAGGTTCTCTCTATACAAAAGTTTCTCCACCAAATCCTAAACAATTGTATATTTGATTAAGTGGCGTCCATTGTGTGTGTAGATGGTAGTGTATGTTGAGCTGTTGTCTGCATGCTTTTTTGGAGTTACACCCTTTATTCCCCAGACATCCCACAGATGCATGTGTTACATTAAGCATTCCTTCTTCCATCCATTTTCAAACTTATTTAATCAGAACCGGGTTGTGTTGAAGCTGAAGCCTAACCCAGCAAGTCAATCCCAGGATGAACACGCACACCACACACACAAACACAAACTAGAGCTAGTTAGATTCTGCAATCCACCTAACCGGGATGTATTTGGACTGTGGGAGGAAATCAGGGTACTCGGTGGTCCTGTGTGAGTTGAAATGTGAGTTTATGTTTAGGTGGTTACTGCAATGGACTGGTATCCTGTCCACTTTTGGTCATGCCTTATACTTTATAGTACTAGAATAGGCTGCTTGCGAAGCTGAATTTGGTTTAAGCAGGTTTAAGATATGTACCAAGTGACATCAGAAATCCATATAAGGCATTTTTTTCTGTCTAGGGAACTCCAAACAAACAGAGAAAGAAACAGCTCACCCTACCTGAGTTATCATTAGCTATTTTAAAGCTTAAAATAGACTCATCCTAGTTGTAATCATATATACTTTTTAAATTATTCAGCAAAAAACCACAGGCCTTTGCATGTATCTGCTGTCCTTCACAACTGGCAGCTCTCAAACAACATGACTAAATATCAAGTCTAAACAAATATTGCGGAGCTGAGCATACCATTGCTTTCTACGGTAAGGAGTATAAAAAGAACAAAAGTTTTACAATCCAGACACGACTGATGACCAGTTATTGGTCTAGTAGGGAAACAGTTTCAGCCGCTACGTAGTAACTGTAAAAAGGCCTTTAGGGTTTGAGTGACTCACTGTAATTGATGAATCAAAGGGAAGGGAGGCAGTTTTGTAGCTGCACTGCAGTACTTCACCGTCTGCGTTACACCCTCTTTCTTTGATTTCCATTTAACTTTCCCCCCGTCTCTCACTTTGAGCTGTGTCACATTTTGTTAAAAAAGATGTCTCTTACTTCACTTTCTGTGTCTGCTACTCAGTGGATGACTTAACTGTCTTGTTGTGTGAGCTCTGTTAGTCAAGGTGGCTATGTTTACTTGACTAAATGAATTATTACTGACTTTGTAGCTCCCTTTCTTCTTCTCTCCTTTAGTGTTGGTTGGGTTTATTTCTCTTTCCACATCTGGCACTTCTGTTTAGTTTTCTATTTTCATTCTAATCAAGGGTCTATTGAAAAACAATAACTTATCAACCTTGAGCTGTTTATATTAATAATATGCCAGTCAAGACAGCCTTGGGAAGTTTGGAATAACACACAGAGTCAATGCGATCATCAGTTTAGAAGTTGGAGAATAAAAAAAGAAATCATAAAAATCCCACACAAAGTGTAGAATGAAGTCAAACTTTATGTCCCTGTCATGTGAGAAAAGCAACAAAAGGTAAGAAACTCTATAAAAATGAACTATGGAAAACATTTTGATCTTAATGTCTTTAATCCACTCAGTCCATTACAGTGCCTGTTAAGACAGAATAAATGGCAGGGACCTACCATGGACAAGATGCTGATTAATCTGGGGCAAACACAAGCACACATCCACACTCAGTCATTCATACTTGTTCAATTAATTTTGATCAAGCACACTTGAAATTAGGATGTGGGACAAAATCAGATTACTAAATAATATCCACAGAGATACAGGAAGTACATGGAAATTTTCATGCAGAAAACCATTATGCCATCATAAAATCAGTATTTTTTATCTTCTATTTACCATAGTTGACTAGCTTCCAAAACTTAGCACTGAATTTAGGTAGAAAGAATCAATAGCATCACCACATAAAGTAAAAAGTCTGTAGGCACTTCCTGTGCTCATATATGTTTTCTCCAATGACGTTAATTCCCTCTGACTAAAAACACACTGGTTAAGACTGACTGGCCATGCTAAAATGACCCCAATATAAATAAACGCATGGGCGTGTAGAGGGACGGCTCTACCATCAGAGTGCTTTGGGTACGCGCCCTGGAATCCATGATGGCAAGGGTCCTTATTACTAATACCCCGTACTCCCCACTTGATGAAATTCTGTCATGGTACATAAAACACATAACACCAGACAGATGAGTCTCTCTTCTGTTTTCCCGGTCCAAAACACACATATTCATTATTCCATGTAGCTGCTTTATATGGATTATACTTCCTAGTGAGCATCAATGGTTGTCAGCTCTCACACATGCACTCAGTCCACACCCCTGTGACTTAAGAAAAAAGAAGTTGTGTTATGTGACAACACTTTTAGGTGAAAAAGACAAACAGCTTAATCAGTTGTGTCTTGAATAAAAGATTTCCATTTTAATGCACTTAAATAGCATAAATAGTGCAGTACCCACAGGTGGAAGATATTCATATACAGTGGGCTACATGCTGAACTAGACATTATACAGTTGTGTATACAAATGTATTAATGGTTAAATAATCAATTCATAAAAATACATATAACCTTTTTATTTTGTATTTTTCAGCTTTTATCTAGATATATAATTCTAGCAGACCCCCGTGACCCTGTGTTAGGATATAGCGGGTTGGATAATGGATGGATGGATGGATAATTCTTGCACTATTTGAACTTTCTGTAAGAAATGGTTTTACTGTTTAAATTATACATTCTTCCCATATATAATGCTGACCCCTGCTGGAATACAGAGAAAATCAAATACAGTAGTCAATTTAGCAATTCAGTTTCTGGAAATAATTTTATTTATTTGTGCAGGCAACTAAGATAATTTCTGAACATCCATGATAAACGTGAATCATTGAAGTCAGCACTATTTCATTAAAATAACTGATTTATCATATAGATGTGAACAAAATTAAAAACTATAGGCATAGTCCAGTGGCCTTATTTATAAAACTTTGTGAGGATCTGAGCATGAAAGTATTTGTTTGCCAAAAAAAAGGAAAATGTGTACACCAAAAAAGAAAATTGGATTTATAAAACATTGGTTATGCAATTTACTCTCTAAAAACCACAATAACTTGCAAATGTAAACATCAATATAAGAAGCATGCTAATTAACGTCTTACATATGCAATGACGATGCTGCAGAGGTTCATTGACTGGTAAAGCAGCCTTACCCTTATGGTGTGTTGAGACCCCTCCACCTGCATTCAAGAGCATCTTGCTGTGCTCCGCACCTCTACTTTGCACTTTAGGGGGTCCGAGAAAGGTATGAGGCACCATCTCCTGAGCGGGTAGCCACTATTACGTGGCACATGTAATGATATGATTGCTGTTACAATAAATAGTACAGGCTATATGAAAAACTGAGAGTTCAGCCACTTACCTTACCAATAAGCCAGCCACTATGTTCAATAAAATCAAGTCTGTCAACACTACTTTGCCTCAAACTAAATGGATCATGGGTTGACCCAGGCTACATAACCATGTTTGTCAGTCTCATCTTAGCAGCACAGACGGCTTCTGTGTTAACAGAATGTCACTGCTAATGGTTAACAAAAGCAACTTAATTCATGCTAGATGCTCTTATTGCAATATGAGTTCAGTAAAGTGCTCCGATTACATTAGGAAAACTGAACACTGCTGCAAATTGCCTTTCTGGATTGACTAAAAAAATGTTATGTTTTATGTATGTACACCAGAACCTTATGAAAACTTGATGTAGCGCCTCACTGGACGATTAATGGCTTCCAGCACAAAGGGCATCATAGAGTAAGCCAGTTTCCTGATATGTAACAAACAACAGGCAGCCGATATGACCTTATGAAAAACCAAAAAAGTCCTCCAGTGCAAGAACTCAACATTGGCCCTCTTAAAAGGAAAGTAAAATACAGTCCATATATCATATTAATCAGTTCTGAGCGGTGATATTTTTGTCATGTCAACGCACATTATAATAATGGCTTGGTGATATGAATGCACGTGAGTCGTCATACAGTATAGCTGGTTTGGTTGCATTTCACTACTTGATCCAGGGTGTCATTATTTACCAGTTTCTCTGAAATGTGGTGTACGTAAGGGTCAGAGTTGCCGTAAATATACGCATGTTGACCCATCAAGTCTTCTTTTATAAATCTCAATCTTTGCATATGAAGCAGCATATACACATTTCAAGCCTCTTTTTGCGTGTACAAAAGCTTTAGAAATTAGGCCCCTGGATCCTGAACCTTTAATCTTATAAACATTTATTTCAAATGATCCAGAGCCTGATGGTTCTGTTCTGGTTATGAAAATTCAATTTCAATTTATGACTCACCTTAAATCAGACACACTATAATCTGTAGCTTTTCAAGTGCATATTAAAAATTCAAGTTGCACCCGAGCCACTGTCTTGACCAGCATCAGAACAGTTTAACAGGCTGTTTATGTTGTCACTAGTCTTGCTTTAACCACTCATCAGGTTTACAAACTTACATAATTAGTTTACCAGATTACAGCTCAATGGTCATTTTTTTTCTGTTACATGCTGCCAGGGGGCGCCAGAGCATTGTCTTTGCACATTTATGAAACTAAAAGAACAATTTTCTTGCTTATTGCCTTTTGATTATTGTCTGATATGTACAGTACATTAGTTCTTTCTTTAGTTTTGAAATATCTCATAATAAGATGTGGCATAGCCAAGCTTCTTTAAAACAATTATGCTTACAGAAAAGTGCACATAAACCCTTTTTTGAAAAGCATTAACAAAGGCTTCTTTGTTAATCCTATTTAGGTGTGATTGGATGCTTGGTCGCCATGGACCTTTGCATTAGTAATGAAGTCATGAGGGAATATTATATTTAAAAAGTTGCTAATCACTGGTGAAGGGACACAACTCTTGATTTAATAAGGAAAGCGTTTTGACTTAATTTAGCTGTAATATAATATTATAGTATTTTAGGGACTAGCTCTGTACAAGGTAGAAACAGAAAGTCTGACTCTTTGAAAAATCCCTCCATGACTCTGTTCTACTCAGGTGTACTATTTGTTCTGAAAGTCAGAAGAGCCCTACTTAAATGTAGGCCATCTTTAGAAATTACTTCACTAATAAAATAACTTTGTTTTGTTCAAGGACTAGGTAGGCCAATTTACTTTGGTACAATTTTTGTACTGGTATTAAGTTATTTACTATTATAATTAAAGTGTTTACCAGTGCTTAAAACAATTAAAGGAAGCATTTTACTGACTTTACTGTATTATCAGCCTCACAAAATCTTACCAAAGCAGCTGATTTTATTTAAAGCTAGTCAGAAGCACTTCATATGATGTCAGGTAACGTCAAATTAACTTTACACGAATTAGAATGGAATATCATTGGCTGAACTGTGAACATATCCCAATTATAAAGGGTGAACACTTGAGGTTTTATTTTTTTAGTTTTATCATTTTATTTTTCCAAAAAATATTCATTTGTTTTACTTAAATAGTATTCATTAAAAGATCTTATTAAAGCTGCTAAATAATTTGCCCTCTACGATGGGCTATTGCCCTGTCTAGTGCTTTTTTCTGCCTTAAACCTGATGCTTGCTGGGACAGACTCCAGCTTCCCCACGACCCAGCTCTGGAAAGGAGGGCTTGGAAAATGATGGAAAATGGATGGATAATTTGTTTTAATTACATCCTTTGTATCAACATAAGTAGAAATTTCATTAACGGTTTGTAGCTGTGTATCTGCTATATCATAATAAAACACTAAGGTCTGTGTGTCCAATCTCTCAGAACAACCTGATTGGTGAGTTTGGTGTGATGCGACAAAAGAGGAAGTGTGAGTATGAGACACACGAGGAGGAGTAAAGGCACATGCTGAGTGTGTCGCCTTCAAAGATAGAAAGTATAAAACCAGACAGGAGGTGAGAAAGGAATCTTAAAATTAATGACACAGTCTGAAACTTAGGTTTTAAGAGAATGTGCTCGAGAAAGGGAACAGCATTGAAGAGAGGTTCACACACACACAGGAAAGGCAGGAGGAAAAGCACTCAAGGTATACGTAGGGCAACAGAGAGCAAATATTTTTTAATTATTCTATTACCTTTCTTTTTCTGGCCTATTCAGAAAAACACAACAAAATCAAGCTACTAGAATTTTTCAACCTGTGAGCACTAAAACACTTAAGACACATATGTAGTTTTGAAACACTTCTTAAATTTCTCCCAATTAAACATCATTCACTTGAGGTACTCCTTTGATGTAGGGATGTTTCATTTCAGGAGTCAACAGTGTGGATACCCAATGAGCACACACCTTGTTTATGATGAATGGATTTACTTTATCTATAACTACTTTTATAATAATTTCTATCACACACACCATCATTCTTTGATTCTCAATTACAATTAGCTCCACAGTTGAAATATTTTCTCCTCTTAGTGTCAAACGGCACCCAGACTAGGAGAGACTTCCTGCAATGATGAAATTCTACAAACCATCTCTCATCTGTTGAAACTGAAGGTTGCAGGCCCAGGTTTATGAATCATTTCTCTAGCATTAGAAATTCAATGATAGCGCAAAACTTTATTTCAGATTTTTTTGCAAACAATGTTGACTTGGTATTTAAAGAAGAAGTATGCAATACAGTATAAATCACTATAATCTAAAATGCAAAAAACTTGTAATTCACATATTGTGATACACAACAACTAATAATTTGTTATCACCCTAACCCCATGCATATGATCACCTGGTAGACGTTAATACATTGTTAAATATACATAGTACACTGAAATTCTTGCTTGCATGTTGAATGTATAAATAATTACGCACATGGAATACATAGGAATATTGGAGGCTCTGCTCATTAAGAAAACTGGGGGACTGCTTTGGGTGAGATTTTATAATTTTTATGTTTGTTGTACTTTTTTTACTGTTCTATTTGTTATAGATCTCTTCATTTGTGTTTTACAGTATATTTAAAGAGTTTTTATTTAATCAACAGAACTACTTCTTGATTTCCCACAGATTCATATTGAGTTTCCTAATAAATGTGTTTTTTCTAAATGTTGGAAAGCAGCATGGTGACACAATGGTGACCATTGTTCTCCTAAACCTGATAACTGGTTACTGCTTTTGCAGAGTATGCACATTCTTCCCATGTCTGCACAAGTATCTTGGTACTCTGATTTTCCATTCATATCACAAAGATATGTGTGTTTGATCATTTTAAATTAGCCCCATGGGTCATAATTATCATTTTTGCTTTACTAGATGTTTATTTTTGACTCTCAGATATTTTTTTTATGACTGAATGGTTATAATTGTATTGGGTTTTAGTTTATTTTTATGCTGCCATTTTTATCTACTGTGCTTACTGTTATTTTGTGGCATTTCTTGCCGTTGCACCAGTGTTAACATTGCTGGGCTTGTAAGCAGGCACGTGACCAGGAGGTCAGATGACATATGATGTCACCACTCCACCACCTAATTACTGTAATTGAGTGACATACAGAATCTTACATCCAGAGTTTTGAATAGAGAAAATGCTCTGTGAAGATTATAGTTTGTCATTCTCTATATAGTGTTTGGCATAAAAAGTTTTGTTTTTGTTTTTATGACCACAACTTTGTTTTTGTATTTTTGCTACTTAAGCTAGGATTTTTATTTAAGTCTGTGGGTAATGTCTTTATTCTGGATTCTGAAGTTTTTTCTGGATAGGACCTGAATTTTGTATTTCCATTTCCTGATGAACTTATTCTTACTTTTAACTTCTGTTATACTACCTCTTGTTTTCTTTTGGGCATAATACTGTGGGGTTGTAGTTGAATGGACTAAGTGATGGATTGATGTCTCTGCCTTGTGCCTGGTGTTGCTAAGAGAATTTCTGTTACCCAGCAACCCTTTAAGGGAGGCTTGAGAATATCATGTTATGTCAGATAAGTGTTTTATTCTTCTTTGTGATTTCTTTTTTTTTACTTTTTTCTTCTTACATTTCCTCTTTGCTCTCTGTATATATATATATATATATAT
>JANRMT010014351.1:0-20841 GCA_026402145.1 Polypterus bichir lapradei | reverse complement strand
GTAGAATTTCGAAATGAAACCTGCTTAACTTTTGTAAGTAAGCTGTAAGGAATGGGCCTACCAAATTTCAGCCTTCTACCTACACGGGAAGTTGGAGAATTAGTGACGTTTGGAAAATTCAATATGGCGGCCAACAGTGGCGTCATACCATCGAAATAAGTACGTACATCGGTTTCGGTTAGCGCAGGGAAGTCACCTACCAAATTTCGTGAAGATGGGGTCAGCCTTCTACCTACCGGGAAGTTTGAAAATTGGTGACGTTGGAAAGTTCAATATGGCGGCCGACAGTGGCGTCATACCATCGAAATAAGTACATACATCGGTTTCGGTTAGTGCAGGGAAGCCGCCTACCAAATTTCGTGAAGATGGGGCCATAAATGAGAAAGTTCAACATGGCGGACGTTGTCGACCGTTATCGACCGTTATGACCGTTACGTGTAGAATTTCGAAATGAAACCTGCTTAACTTTTGTAAGTAAGCTGTAAGGAATGAGCCTGCCAAATTTCAGCTTTCTACCTACATGGGAAGTTGGAGAATTAGTGATGAGTCAGTCAGTCAGTCAGTCAGTCAGTCAGTCAGTCAGTCAGTGAGTGAGTGAGGGCTTTGCCTTTTATTATTATAGATTCAGAAAAGCACAGCAGCATGATTTTTACATTTATAAGACATTTAGAAATATTTCTGTTTTTCCTATAGATTTAAATGCCTAACTACAAAACTTTCTTATTTCTACAGTATATTGGTCCCTAAACACAGTATCTGGGAAATAACAGTTCACTTAATTACCGCAGGAGTCCATTTAAAAACAGAAACTGGTTGGAACAAAAAGCAACAGCGATAGTGGGTCCCCAGGACCGAGTCTGAGACCTCCTGATCTAGCAGCTTACCTGTCATGGAACTTATTTCACCACAGAGAGAAGCATTGCTTATAGTTGGTGACACGTGCAAACTGAGTGGAAATGGTGACAAACTACATACAGTGCTGTTAGTGACAGCTGCTATGTATTTATCTACATCAAAAATAGTTAATTTCTTAGTAAAAAATAAGTCACTAGATGAAAATTCATTGAAATTCAGTTGAAAAGGAAAATTATGGAGTTTTATGTGCTTGTTCATGTCTGCAGAATTTCCATTGAGTCAAGGCTCCATTATTCGAGACCCACCTGTGCAATGAACATGTCTATTTCTATTTGAAAATCCTTTGGTGGGCCATCGTTCTTATTTGTCCAAGAATCTTAATCTTATTCTAAAGACACTAAAGCCATTTCATGAGGAAGTCCCCACCATCAGATTCAATTCCTCCTTATATGTGTAGGATCAATGTGTTTCTTGTGCCTTCTATGTAGGTAATATTTACTGAGCTACTGTGAAGAAAAGTTCCTAGCTTTTACACTACAGAAGAAGGGTAGAAAATCTGCAGTATTTAAAAAGATTAAAACATGTGTGACAAAATACACCAAAAACAAGGGCAAGAACTGGCATCTCATAGAGAACACTTCTGTTTCATTTCCTTTTAAGTACTAGGGTGTTGTACCGTGTTAGCCATTATGAATGTAGAAAAAAGCCAAGCAAAATGACATCTTTTATTGGCTAACTAAAAATAAAAGGTGTCATTATGCTTGGCTTTTCTCTACATTTCTTCTTAAGGAATGTATTGATATGCTGATATAATGCTGGCAGCCACTATGGCATGCTATTCTTCCTTCTCCTTTTCCCTGTTCTTCTTCCTCCATTGTCATCAGCCGGGTTAGTTCAGGTACACTTGTTCTTCTGGGTCAGCAGACATGTTATACTATACATGTTCTCAGCATCACTCCTTCCTGGGTTTATTTTATTTTGGTCCCCTTTCCCCATACAGATGGTAGTGGGGGGTCACCTTCCTGAAACAACATTGAAAGCAGTTCTGAGCCAATGTCACATGCAACTTCTAGTCTTTGGGCATGTCCGATTTGCCTAGTGCAGTTGCTGATCTCATTATTGTTCCATGTCAGTTCACACAAGTGAAAATTGCTGGACATGCCACATTTAGCAGTCGCATAAAATCCTTCCAGCACAGTCTTGCTAGCCACTTTTATCTGACAACCAATAATGTGCAGTCTGACGCTATGGCGCCTGGCGCTATACAAAGGGTTAACAGGTATGGTGAGTTCAATTGCAATCTCTGCCCTTCTTTTCCTTTTACCATTCTCTTTTGTTACGTAAAACATGAGATATCAGACAGACAAGCTTCTGTACTGTTTATGAAGTCCAAACTCCCACATTCTGCATTCTTCCTCACTGCATTATGCTTATTGTACTTCTGGATGAGCATTCATTGCTTGTCAGCTGTCATGCACAAACAGCTAACAACTAAATGATTTTGGCGGAGTAAGTCATGGACTAGTTGGAGTGAGTCACAGAGCATGTCTCATTATGCAACCACCTTCAAAGAAACACACCGCCAACTGGGTCCAACTCATGTAAGATTATGTAAGTAAAGGCTATGGCTGAAAATCACGGGAAAAGTCATCAAATGTGGCATAGCCTTAAAACTCATTCATACAAGTCAGTTTATATAAATCATCGTCCGCTTAGTTCTTTCCAATCATTAAATTGAGCACATTGCACCACAAAAAATTACAGATTTACCTCATTGACTATATTTTTTTTTATTTCTACTCTCAGGCCCCAGAAAATGATTTGGCATGGCTCTAGTCCAGGCGGAATTCGTCTGATGTCTAGTTACTGCGAGGCCTGGCGGGCAGGAGACATGGCTGTGACAGGACAAGCCTCATTTCTGCAGAGAGGAAGACTCTTGGAACAACATACACGCAGCTGCTCTAACAACTTCATCGTCCTCTGCATTGAGAACAGCTACCTGCAGGATCACCGAAGAAAATAAACATCCACAGGATATCCTGGTGAACACTAGTCTGGCAATGTCAGCAGTATGAAAGAAAATGAAAAGAGACACTAATCATTTAAAAATGTCTTATATCGGAAAGATGTAAATATTGCCTTCCAATGACGGTTGGTCATCAAAACACATTTAGTGATGCAGATGCCAAAGAAAAGATACCTCAAGCATTCAGTCCTCGAGTTAAATGAGAAGGAGACAAGCGATGCTTGTGCCACAGCACTGCTCACTGAAAGCCACGACAGCTTTTAATCACCTTATGAGCAGCCTTGTTCTGTCCTCACAAACTCTTTATTTTAAGTTCTGCATATTGTATTATAATTGAAATCAACATTCAAATAAATTATTCACTGATCACTTATTTATACCGGCAGAGGACATCCAAGCTCTAGACTGTTTCCCTGTTTTTTGTAGAACTCCGACAAACTTGGGAGTTTATACTAACTCTATGGCTTCCTGGAAAAGGAAGGAAAATCTGTTTAAAAAGAGAGAACTTAAAATAAATGGTTACCACTGTCGTCCATTCGTGTGGAAGACTTAATTAAGCTTGTGATGCTTACATGCATCTTTGTTAAGCCTGTGTCCAAAAATCTTCATTTGGTGCTTTCTCAACAAAACAAAAGTGGCAGGGGGAAGGGGGAGTTAAGTGTTATGCTTTTTCTGAGAAAACCCTCGGTATTCTTTGTAAAAGCTTCAGGTCCACTTATGCACTGGGAGGGTACCTGTGGACATAGAGTTGCTCCAGTTCACAGGGGATGCATTGAAAGACGCAAGCGTGTGCAAGGTACGCTCTCTGTATACGTTAGTGGCACATAATCAAAAGGAAGCACAGTAATGGCGATGTGAGATGGAGGTCCTCGCACCAGCCCCTTTGTGGGACTTGGCGTCTTACAGCTTTAACTGTGGCCTTTTTTAATGTCATGAAATGGGTACAGCTGAGATTTTGGAGACCTCAGAGTACAGTGTATTAGGTTTGATGCTTTTTATTAAATGCATAGTATAAAGTTCAAGAATGGATATAGACATAATTAAGATTCACTGTAAAAGAAAGCAAAGACCGGGGTGTCTTAGGACACCCCTAACGTGTCAATGAAGGAGCAGTAGCTGTAGGTGATATTTATTGCCTTCATTTTTTATATTGTGTTAAGTGTACTGTGCACTATAAAAATTGGTTCCAACAACAAAGAATAACAAGACAGACCATCTGTTTGATTTTGTCGCCACAACTTCATTTTAGAAAAGCATATTGCGAAAGTCATTCATTGGTAATGGTTTAAACAATTGTAATAAAAAAAAGGAATTATTTTCCTTACTAAGAATATTAACAATCAAATTGGGAATCAGTGGATTTTAGGATATGTTTCTGTAAGTATATGCACAGTGAATAAATGCTTAGTTGTTTTTTATTTTTTTTTTTACACTCGACTTGTGTTTGTTGTGCTGCCTCCAAAGTTTGTTTGATCCATTTAGGGATTAATATTAACCCTGGTTCATCTTTGTCTTCGTTTTTTGATTGTGATCCATCCTTCCATCCATTTTGTTAACGTTCTTTTTCCAGTAATGGAGCAGCCAGGCAATACTCTGTGCAAAGCAGGAGCCAATTCCAGTTGACACAACGCTCCATGGCAGGGCACATTCGGTCCCAGTTAACCTGCAGTGCTTGTCTTGGGGACATCAGAGGAATCCTCAAAGCCGTGCAGACTGCTTTTGTGTTTATTTGTTAGAGGTAAATTCAGTACTTCATTTTGTAAAGTATAGGAGATGGTGTTGTAAACTGTGTTCTGCGATTTTATAGTTAAGTAAATGTTGAGGTAAGTAGTGTGAGACTCGCCCGGACACCACCAGTCGGAGACCACATCTTTATAAAAGTCACACGTTTATTTTTCATTAATAAACACATTTCCAAAACACCACACAATGCACAAAGCAATAATCACCACAATTCGACTTCTTTCTCTCAGTCCTTGGCTGCCAATCTCCTCCTGGGAGCTTCGTCCTGCTCCCTCTCCCGGCTCTAGCTCCCAGATTGCTGGGAGGCGGCGCCTTTTATTCCCGCCCGGATGTGCTCCAGGTGGCTGATGACGAAATTCCGGCAGCACTTCCACTCCGAGCATTCCTGGCAGGTTCCTCCGCCATCTTGCCGAGTGTGGCGGAAGTAACTGTCTCCAGGTTCCTCGAGGCTTAAGTCGCCCCCTGGCGGTGGCCACAGGTCCAAACAGTCCAGAACCCTTTTTCTCCTTTCCCGTGGTCCTCTCCTGCTCCAGGGCGGTTGTCCCCTTCTGGACCGGAAGCTATTCTTATGACCTTCCGGTCCATTTAGGCGTCCCTGCCGGGTCAGAACCCCAGTCGTCTGTGACAGTAGCTATACTCAATAATTGTCATGAGATAGAGGGGTGACGTGTCACATGGTGATTACAACATGCAAATAAGAATTTCACTGTGCCCTGTAAACATGCCCTGTGAGAAGAGAACTTAGAGGAGGCCTTAGTAATAAGAGGTTTGTGTCTAAACTGTGAATTAAACAAAGGAGACAAAAAGACTTGGACAGCATACAGGCTTGGGAAGATTTATGGCAGACGAAACTGAATGTAAGTAAACGTAAAGTGTGACATTTAGGAAGTAGATATGGTTGGATCTGAATACACAATGGGAGGGCTGAAACTTGAAAGTACATCTTATGAGAAGGACCAAGGAGTCATAGCGGACTCTGAGTTATCAACTTCCAGACAGAGTTCAGAAGTGATCAAGTAGGATAATCGAATGTTAGTTTATTATCATAGTGTGGGGAGTACAAGTCAATGGAGGTTATGTTTAAGCTTTATACCACACTAGTGAGTGAGCAGTTTTGGGCTCCAGGCTACAAAAAGACATAGAAGCACTAGAGAAAGTACAGAGAAGAGCAACATAGGCTGGTTCCAGGAATGCGGAATTTGAGTTATGAGAAAAGATTAAAGGAGTTGAACCTTTTCAGTTTAAGCAAATGGAGATTAATTGGTGAATGGCAGAAGTGTTTAAAATTATGAAGGGAATTAGTACAGTGGATCGAAACTTTTACTTTAAAATGAGTTCAACAAGAACACAGGGACACATTAGAACATTAGAACACTCTAGACGAGAACAGGCCATTCAACCCAACAAAGCTCGCCAGTCCTATCCACTTATTTCTTCCAAGAAAACATCAAGTCGAGTTTTGAAAGTCCCTAACGTCTTACTGTCTACCACACTACTTGGTAGCTTATTCCAAGTGTCTATTGTTCTTTGTGTAAAGAAAAACTTCCTAATGTTATTTATATATATATAATTTACCCTTAACAAGTTTCTAACTGTGTCCCCGTGTTCTTGATGAACTCATTTTAAAATACAAGTCTCGATCCACTGTACTGATTCCCTTCATAATTTTAAACACTTCAATCATGTCACCTCTTAATCTTCTTTTGCTTAAACTGTAAAGGCTCAGCTCTTTTAATCTTTCCTCATAATTCAACCCCTGTAGCCCTGGAATCAACCTAGTTGCTCCTCTCTGGTCGTTTTCTAGCGCTGCTATGTCCTTTTTGTAGCCTGGAGACCAAAACTGCACACAGTACTCAAGATGAGGCCTCACCAGTACATTATGAAGCTTGAGCAGAACCTCCTTGGACTTGTACTCCACACATTGTGCTATATAACCTAACATTCTGTTAGCCTTTTTAATGGCTTCTGAACACTGTTGGGAAGGTGTACTCTCGATTTTCCGACCGCCCATTGTGTATTCAAACCTAACATTTTTACTTCCTATGTGTAATACTTTACATTTACTGACATTAAATTTTATCTGCCACAAATCTGCCCAAGCCTGTATGCTATCCAAGTCCTTCTGTAATGATATAATGGATTCCAAATTATCTGCTAATCCACCTATCTTGGTATCATCTGCAAACTTAACCAGCTTGTTACTTATATTCCTATCTAAATCATTTATATATATTAAAATAGCAGCGGCCCTAGCACTGACCCCTGTGGAACACCACTCTTAACATCAGCCAGTTCTGATGAGGTTCCTCGCACCATCACCGTCTGCTTCCTGTGTCTGAGCCAATTCTGCACCCATCTAAAAACATCACCCTGAACTCCCACTTCTTTTAACTTGATGCCCAACCTCTCATGTGGCACCTTATCAAATGCTTTCTGAAAGTCCAGATAAATAATATCATAAGCTCCACTTTTAAGTGTATACTTTTGCTGCCTCCTCATAGAATTCCAGCATGTTAGTAAAACACAACCCCCTCTTCTGAACCCATGCTGACTGGTCAGAATAACTCCTGTCCTTGCCAGATGTTGCTCAATCTTATCCTTAATAATTCATTCCATTAATTTTCCTGTGATGCATGTTAAGCTTACTTCCATTAATTTTCCTGTGATGCATGTTAAGCTTACAAATGGTTGCAAACTTGTTAACAACAATATTTATGAAGTGCTTTACAGGATGAAGAAAGAGAAAAAAGACAAAATATAAAAAATAAAATTAATCAATACTAATTAACATAGAATAAAAATAAGGTCCGATGGTCAGGGAGGACAGAAAAAAAAAGACGGCTGGAGAAAAAAAATAAAATCTGCAGGGGTTCCAAGACCACGAGACCTCCCAGCCCCTCTAGGAATTCTACCTAACATAAATGACTTCACAATCAGTCCTCATGATATTCAACAACATAATGTTTCAGTTTAAGTTTGTCATATTTTTCAAGTACAATAAAATCCATTTTTATTAACGTTAAATAAAAAGAGCCTAAAGGCCCATGTGGTAGTTAGCGCTGCTGCCTCACAAGTCCAGGCTGCTGGGTCAATGCCCTTGCGCAGCATGAATGTTCTTCCCATATTTGTGCCTCTGTGTATTCACTTTTCTTTTCTGTGCCCTAACGACATGCATGTTGGTTATTTAAAACTGTCCCATGTGAGTGAAGTGTGGGAGCATAAGTGTGTTCTGCAGTGACGTGGCACCCCATCCAAGCACCCAGTGCAGCCAAGATAAACATCAATACCCACAACATTGAACTGGACGGTCAAACACAGAAAAGATATGGCCGGATTAAAACAACATAAAAATATATGCGGTAATCCAATTTGCATTGCCTTGCTGGGAGAATATGAATACAGTCCTGGCTTGTGGTGTATGCATTCAATAAAGTCAACTGTTCTGACAATGAAACATTCAGGAGGGATTCCATCCCAACCTCAGAGGGGACGGTTAACTTCAATTCACAAATCAGCCTATGGTGTGATCAGCAATGGGGGCTTAGCCCCGGAGTTAAGATCAAACTGTTACATCAGAATTGTCAGATTCACAGCTGTGCCCAAAATCTGATGAACCTCACAAGAAGACCCTCCTTTTAGAGAAAGACAACGGCTTCATGTCTGGAAAACAAATTTTGTCTTTGCCTAACCCATGGCTACCTAGCTAACTCACACCCAGGCTGCTTAGAACAAGATGTAAAATACCTTTACTGTCATTGTACAATACAAAGAAATATCGTAATATTTCGTCATTTAGAACAAGGCACAAGGTGAAACAAGTACAAAATGAAGATTGCCGTCACCTTGGGGGATACAATCCTGAGTGACTGGAATGGACTGTCTTGACTCTAAAACCTCCAGAAAATGTATTAAAAGATTCCATTGTCCATCGTTGGATTTCATTCAGTGTAGATTACAAATGATCATTGTAGAAATGTTGTGTTCATCCTTAATATACAACTTGGTTTTGTACTCTACACGATATCTGATTTAACGATTAGTAAGTCATCAGTTGGAATTTCTGGTAGTTGCCTTTGATAGGAAGAACAATCAAACCTGATGGATTAAACATAATGGCTTCATGCAATCTCCACCATCTCTCCTTCATACACGTAATCGTGGAGAGCTGTGGACAGTTGCGGTGTGCCTATGCACTCAGCAGCTAGCCTTGATGAAATACAACAGGTAGAGATGGACTCCAATGTTTGTGAGAGTTGACCACCAATGAGTCCTAAGTTAGTAGTGCATTACATTCAGTCCCCACAAAACAGAGAAGATCTCAATCAAGTCTACAAGGAAATGAGTAGAGAAGAGCAATGGTGGCTTCAAGAAACAAAGGAAATAAGAGAAAGCTGTGGAACTTTGGAGGCAACACAAATGTCTACTCTTCATCATTATACCTCATCAGAGTGGCGAAAAGATGTTGCATGTTGACTGGCTGTCAAAATGTGCCAACTTTGCCATACTTTCAAATTTTAAAAATTCACTGTGAAATTGTGCTGAAAGGTTGTAAGGTCGTGTTCTGAGATTCTTCAAATCAACAAGATCTGAGAACTACAGTTGCCAAGACTGACGAGCTCTCTGACTCCAAGCTGCATGGTCTTTGTAACTGTGGCTCGCTGTTGTAAATGTTTGTAACTGTTGTAGTTTGTGCAGTATTGTCTGTATATATAAGATCCTGGGTCAATACTATACTATAATTTGTGTCCCATGGGCCGCATTTTTAATTCCTGTCTTTATTATGTAATTTATATAGCAATGGACTAAGGCTATCTCCCTGTTTCCATATTCCGTTAGTCTGATGTTTCCTATCATTCCTATGCATTTTTGATTAATACTGTGACCACCAGGGAGCACGCCAGCTCCCCAAGCACCTGACACGACAGACACAAGTGCAGCACAACACAATGCTTTTATTCAGTGGGAAATGTTTTCCCAGTTTCCCACCAGCACTAGCACAACAGAGAAGCACAGTCAGCACAGTAATAAAGCACAAAGCCCTTTCTCTCCCTTGGCTTCACTTTCTCTGTTGCAGCCTCTTCCACTCCTCCCTGGCAAGCTGCGTCCACCAACGTCCATAGTGGCAGTTGGCTCCTTTTATTCAGGAACACAAGAGTACTTCCAGTTTCCAAACAGTGTGATCTGAGAACACTTCTGGGTAAGGCGCAAGTCCGACCAAGTAGGGCTCCATAGCCCCAGCGTCACCCCGATGGACCCTATGGAACCCAACAGGGCTATGCCAAACTCCAGTTCCCATGGAACCCTGTGGAAATCCGAGGCACCACTGCAACCCAGCTGCCATCTAGTATACCGGTGGAGGTAGTGCCCTTTGTACAGCTGCTCCCCCAGTACTTCCACTACGATGGCTGCCCAGCCGAGCCATCACAATACTTTTAATGATCCTTTTTAATATTTGTGCCACTTCCATTGCACCTACTGCTTCCCATGTACATCTTTGTGGTACTGCATCAAATGCTGCTTTTAAATTCAGAAACGCCAGGTATGCTTCTTTATTCTTATCTAATTTTTCTCAGTTAATTTTCTTATGGTGACAAGTTGATTGAGCTGCCCTGTGGGATATTCTGAGACTTCACAGGATCCCCTCAGAGTTGCTGGATATCATGGCTGGCCAGTACACTGGTACTGTGAGTGCTGTGCAGAATGGAGGCAGGACCCCAGTTGATTCTGGGGTTCATCAGGGGTGTGTTCTTACTCCTACTCTGTTCAATGCTTGTATGGACTGGGTGTTGGGTAAGGTTGTGGGGTCCAGCGGCTGTGGGGCATCTGTTGGTGAAGAAAGATTCACTGATCATGACTTTGCTGACGATGCTGTGATCTTCTCGGAGTCAATGGAGGCTCTGATCGGGGAGCTCGAGAGACTGAGCGAGGAGTCGTGAGTATCTGGGTCTGTGAGTGTCCTGGATAAAAACCAAGATCCAGGCCTTTAATGACTTCTTGGGCACAGCCATCAGCAGTGTGTCTGTCTGCGGAGAGAGTGTCGACCTTGTCAAGGGGTTTACTTACCTCAGCAGTGACATTCATGTCTCTGCTGATTCCTACTATGACATCAGTAGACGCATTGGGAGAGCATGGAGAGTCAAGAGGTCGTTGGAAAGGGGTGTGTGGCGCTCCCGATATCTCTGCAAAAGGGCGAAGGTCCAAGTCTTTAGAGTTCTGGTGCTTCCTGTCTTGCTATATGGTTGCGAGACATAGACGCTATCCAGTGACCTGAGACGAAGACTGGACTCCTTCTGTACTGTGTCTCTTCGGAGAATCCAGTTGCTCACTGAGTCCCGAATGAGGCACATTACTTGCATTGTGATGAAGCGTCAGTTACAGCACCATGGCCATACGACACGATTCCCTGAGTGTGATTCAGCACACAGGATCCTCATTGTAGAGGACCCGAGTGACCAGACCAGGCCAAGGGGACGCCCACATAACACCAGGCTGCGGCAGATAGAGGGTCATTTCCGGAAGAAGAGACTTAGCCGCGTGTCTGCCTGGGGGGTTGCCAACCAGGATCCCGAGCTGTTTTCGTCGTGTGGTGGTTGCGTCAACATACTTTGCCAGTGCATGCTCCCCAACCTGACCTAACCTGATGGTGAAAATAAGATCTGATCTGTATGCTGTTGCTGTTCTTGCAATTTATTCTCTATTGCTGGTCTGAACCTTCTTTCAGTTATGCTTGAATGTATTTTAATACTACTCATGACAAACTTATTGCTCTATAGTTCTTTCAGTTTGTGGTATGTAAAGGTATAATTATATTTCTTTCCCTCTCCTCTGGTATTCCCTTTGTGTTCCATGCCTGCCAGAGGATTTTCTTGAACCACTTAACTACCGTTGCCCCTCCATACTTTAATATTTCAGCTGTCAACCCATCTGCTTTACCATTTTTTGTTGTTATTAGAGATTTTTATTTTTTCTTCTGTTAATTCCTCCATGCTCTACTGCTTCATCTTCACTCATCCCCCCCTCTCCTTTAATGTATATTTGTGTTGTTCTTCTCCCCTCATTATTTCTTCTTCAAATGTTTTTGGCATAGTGGGCTCTCCAGGTTTTAAGAATCCCAGCTACCTGTCTACAATTCTCCTTTTGAGTTTTTTATGCTTTTAATTACCTGTGCCCAATTTCTCTTTAACCATTGGACAATATTCCAGAACTGTTTATGATTTTCAATATAATTTCCTAACTCAATTCTTCCCAGCACTTTTTCTTTACTGATTTCACAGTCTCTTTAGTTTGTATACTGGCCTGTCATCCTCAGTTTTTCTTCTTAAATATTTTCTTCCTGCCTCCTTTTTCTGGGCCTCTATGCTTTTCTCTTTCTCATTCCACCATTCAGTTATTGTTTCTGTATTACTGTTTTAATTTCAAAGATGTGCATAGCTGATTATAATAATGTTTCCTTACACTTTCACCATCTTTTATTTAAGGTTCACTTTTATTTGCTACTATTTAAATTTTCTTCTGCTTCTTTATTTGAGTGTTTCTGTCTTTTGTTGGTTTCTTCTGATTATTCTAAATAATTCTTAAGTATTTTCTTGCTCTATTCTTTAACTGGCTTTTGAATGTTTAAATCTGTTATTACCAATCTATGTTTGGTACAAAGCTCTGCTCCCCCACATCATACACTGCATACCTCCTGCTTCTTGTGGAAGTAACGTAGTCTGTCATCACCGGGACCAGAGAATGTTTACCCTTGAGTTCTTAAGGAGGCTAGTGAGTACAGATATAAACCCTTGACGCATATTTATAGGAAGTCACTGCGCACTGGAGAGATTCCGAACGACTGGACAATGGCAAATATCATCCCATTATATAAAAAGGGTGACTGGGTAGATCCAAACAACTATAGGCCAGTAAGCTTAACATGCATCACAGGAAAATTAATGGAAGGAAATATTAAGGATAAGATTGAGCAACACATGGCAAGTACAGGAGTTATTAGGAACAGCATGGGTTCAGAAGAGGGAGGTCGCATTTTACTAACATGCTGGAATTCTATGAGGAAACAACAAAAGGAGCATATGATATTGCTTATCTTGACTTTCAGAAAGCATTTGATAAGGTGCCACAGGAGAGGTTGGGCATCAAATTAAAAGAAGTGGGAGTTCAGGGTGATGTTTTTAGATGGGTGAAGAATTGGCTCAGACAAAGGAAGCAGAGGGTGATGGTGCAAGGAACCTCTTCAGAACTGGCTGATGTTAAGAGTGGTGTTCCACAGGGGTCAGTGCTAGGGCTGCTGCTATTTTTAATGTAAACTGCTCAAAAATTTTAAGGAACACTTTGAAAACACATCAGACCTCAATGGGGAAAAGAAATCATGCTGGATAGCTATACTTATGTGGACAGGGTAATGTGTTAGGAACGAAGGGATGCCACATTGTTTGATGGAAATGAAAATGATCAACCTACAGAGGGCTGAATTCAAAGACACCCCGAAAATCAAAGTAAAAAAATGATGCAGCAGGCTAGTCCATTTGGCCGAAATTTCATTGCAGCAATTCCAAATCGTATTCCGTAGTTTGTATGTCCCCCACATGCTTGTATGCATGCCAGACCATGTCGGGGGGCGGCGCATGCTCCTAATGAGATGACCGATGTTGTCCTGGTGGATCTCCTCCCAGATCTGGACCAGGGCATCACTGACCTCCTGGACAATCTGAGGTACAACCTGGCGGTGTCAGATGGACCGAAACATAATGTCCCAGAGGTGTTCTATGGGATTTAGGTCAGGTGAGCGTGGGGGCCAGTCAATGATATCAATTCCTTCATCCTCCAGGAACTTCCTGCATACTCTCACCACATGAGGCCAGGCACTGTCGTGCACCAGGAGGAACCAAGGACCCACTGCACCAGCATTGAGTCTAACAATGGGTTCAAGGATTTCATCCCGATACCTAATGGCAGTCAAGGTGCCGTTGTCTAGCCTGTAGAGGTCTGTGTGTCCCTCCATGGATATGCCTCCACAAACCATCACTGACCCACCACCAAACTGGTCATGCTGAATGATGTTACAAGCCGCATAACATTCTACATGGCTTCTCCAGGGCTTTTCACGTCTGTCACATGTGCTCAGGGTGAACCTGCTCTCATCTGTGAAAAGCACAGGGTGCCAGTGGTGGACCTGCCAACTCTGGTATTCTATGGAAAATGCCAATTGAGCTCCACGGTGCCGGGCAGTGAGCACAGGGCCCACTAGAGGACTTTGGGCCCTCAGGCCACCCTCATGAAGTCTGTTTCAGATTGTCTGGTCAGAGACATTCACACCAGTGGCATGCTGGAGGTCATTTTGTAGGCTCTGGCAGTGTTCATCCTGTTCCTCCTTGTCCAAAAGAGCAGATACAGGTCCTGCTGATTGGTTAAGGACCGTCTATGGCCCTGTCCACCTCTCCTAGAGTAACTGCATGTCTCCTGGAATCTCCTCCATGCCTTTGAGATTGCTGGGAGACACAGGAAACCTTCTGACAATGACACATATTGATGTGCCATGCTGGAGAAGTTGGACTACCTGTGCAACCTCTGTAGGGTCCGGGTATTGCCTCATGCCACCAGTGGTGACACTGACCGTAGCCAAATGCAAAACTAGTAAAGACACAGTCAGAAAAGATGAGGAGAGAAAAATGTCAGTGGCCTCCACCAGTTAAACCATTCTTGATTTGGGGGTCATCTCATTGTTGCCCCTCTAGTGCACCTGTTGTTAATTTTATTAACACCAAAGCAGCTGAAACTGATTAACAACCCCGTCTGCTACTTAACGATATTCTCATTAAAAAGTGTTCCTTTTCTGTCTTTTAACCAAAGCCTTAACAGTAACGGAAATCATAGTCAAGATAATAAAGTAATGATAATGCTTTACATTCATATAACACTTTTCTCACTATTCAAAGCGCTCAAGAGTTAGTACCAAAAGTGTTCATTAACAATTATTACAAAACTGAGAAGCAAATTGCACACTACCAAGAGGTTTTGTTTATTTGGCAAACTCCAATGAGGATGTGCACAACGCCGACTTTTCCAGACAGTTACAGACATTGCACACTCTCTTTGTATAGCAACACCCTGTCAACCATAAGCAACAGGAGTCACAAAATGGCGACGGATAACAGAAAATAATAATGGAAACACGTTAAGGATTTTTAAATATGTGAAGAATCTTGGAGTCACAAAATGGCTACGTAACAGAAAAACAGTAATGGTGACACGGTAATGATTTTTAAATTCATAAGAAAAATTCAGAATCCAAACACTAGATTTCTGTTCTCCAATGTACAAAATCACAAACAGAACCCAAAGTAACTGTAAAACATCTCAGGAAATGAAACCGATTTATGAAAAAAATGATCTAATTCCAGTATTTCAAGAAAACGATAACTGCAAAATTCACAAGAAGGAAACCCTGCAGTTTGAATAAAGGAAAGAATTCATCTGAGCCACAATACAAAATCCAAAAGCCATGAATATAATTCAAAAGGTCAAAATTTGTAATACAAAATGTCCCAAGGGAGGACACAGATAATTCTACCTTTACAAGTCTCACTCAAGACAAGACCTGAGCAGAAGTCTTTGTGAATCCAGGTAGTAAGCACACATGAGATGGGCAGAATGCTTGAAGGCACCGCAGCAAGGAGCTCTGGCCATCTTGGAGTCTTCTGAAGTCTTTCAGGTAATTATGACATCTGAGAGAACTAATCCAGGTGGAGGCTCTGCCCCGAAAAAAACAGAACAACAGTACAAGTAAAAAAAAAATGACAACTGGGGTAATGCAGCAAAGCAGTCTTGGTGCCAATTGGCAAATAGCCAAATTAGGATTCCTCCAACTGAGCAAAATCCTCCCGTATACTAAAACAATGCACTATGTCTGGTTCTGTTTCATTCTAAAAAATAACTATTTGTGCTTATTATTCGTGTTTTTGTACTGCAGAGACAATGTTTCCAGGGATTATTGTGAGCAAGAGGCATGACCAGGAATCAAAATGCCACACAGAAAGGTAGTAAGGGAAGGGATGAGGAGGAGGAGGAGGAGAAGGTTGGGAGCATGCGCTGATTACAACTCATTGCCGCACCCACCACACGGATTGAGGCTGTGATCAAAAGCGGGAAGAGCAACTGAATCAGCAAACAAAAGTCGAGGATAAACTGCTAGTCCAAAGTCAGGAGCAGAAAGCGATCAAAACGAAAAAATGAGACCTAAATGCTTGGGCCACTTGTAAAAGGCACTCATATTGCTACATTTTTTTGTTTATAGGTTATCCAAATAAGGAAACATGGTGCTGATGCTGAATTCATAGCGGACTTCCACTGACCTCAACGGAGGGCTGGCTGTGGTCACATGACGCAACTCAACATGACGGATAAACACAAAACAGATGAAATGCAAGAAAAGGTAAACTTTGCCAGTATAAATCAAAAAATGGTTTAAAATCTAACCCTTCTAAAAATAGATTCACCACAGTACAATGTTATAAACTGCCACACTAAACAAAATAAATGATTTATTAGTTACAGGTATGGGTTGTCGTACATGTAAATACAAGCGTTCTCGTTTGCAAAATGCAATTCAGACATAGTGTTTTTTTACCAAGAGTTAGATTTCATGAGCCCTAAAAGTGGAGGTGATCGATCATAATTCATTAAATAATTTATAAAGTCATAATTCACTATTAAATCAAGCCAATGATGTTGACCAAAAAGATCAGTGTAGCCAAATCTAGAAACCAAAAGGCTAAAACAAACACAACGATCTGAGCACTCTTATTTAGGCCACTTGAGTTTTATTCATATTGGAATTTTGTTTTCCACAAAACATGGATGTCTAGCAGTCACTTTAAGCAACCAAACTGCAGACAAGAGACACTTGCACTTAAAATGGCTAATGTGCCATCGTATGCCAGTGAATAAGACAGCAACAGCACTGGTGGAGGCCAAGCACCGATAACAAGATTATATTGTGAGAGATATGAATGACTCAAATCATAAATGAAACACATCTAGATGAGAACAGGCCATTCAGCCCAACAAAGCTCGCCAGTCCTATCCACTTATTTCTTTCAAGAAAACATCAAGCCGAGTTTTGAAAGTCGCTAACGTCTTACTGTCTACCACACTACTTGGTAGCTTATTCCAAGTGTCTAGCGTTCTTTGTGTAAAGAAAAACTTCCTAATGTTTGTGCGAAATTTACCCTTAACAAGTTTCCAACTGTGTCCCCGTGTTCTTGATGAACTAATTTTAAAATTAACAGTCTTGATCCACTGTACTAATTCCCTTCATAATTCAAAATACTTCAATCATGTCACCTCTTAATCTTCTTTTGCTTAAACCAAAAAGGCTCAGCTCCTTTAATCCTTCTTTGTAATTCATCCCCTGTAGCCCTGGAATCAGCCTAGTCGCTCTTCTCTGGACCTTTTCTAGTGCTGCTATGTCCTTTTTGTAGCCTGGAGACCAAAACTACACACAGTACTCCAGATGAGGCCTCACCAGTGCATTATAAAGGTTGAGCATAACCTCCTTGGACTTGTATTCCCCACATCGTGCTATATATCCTAACATTCTGTTAGCCTTCTTAATGGCTTCTGAACACTGTTGGGAAGTTGATAGCTTAGAGTCCACTTTGACTCCTAAATCCTTCTCATAAGGTGTACTTTTGATTTTCCGACTGTCCATTGTGTATTCAAACCTAACATTTTTACTTCCTATGTGTAATACTTTACATTTACTGACATTAAATTTCATCTGCCACAAATCTGCCCAAGCCTGTCTGCTATCCAAGTCCTTCTGTAGCCAATTCCGATGAGGTTTCTCGCACCTCACCCTCTGCTTCCTGTGTCTGAGCCAATTCTGCACTCATCTAAAAACATCACCTTGAACTCCCACTTCTTTTAATTTGATGCCCAACCTCTCATGTGGCACCTTATCAAATGCTTTCTGAAAGTCCAGATAAATATCATTTATATATCATTTCCGGCGCCGCATCCGAGTGGCAGCCTTTTCCAGCAGCTCCGTATATGACTTTATCTTTTTACCTTTTTATCTCTATTTTTCTCTCTATTTCACTGATCACTTCTACCACTTTCTTTTATGTGAAATTGCTCCCTGGACACTTTTTACTATTTTACTACTTGACATGGATTTTTACACTCCGAGAATCGCCTATTCAAGTAGTCAGCTTAAAGCACTGAGAAGAAATGCTCATGCCAGTGTGGTTCCTTATTTACCTGACGAGGTAAGAAGACGATATCGGGGGAGCCGAGCCGGCGCAAAGATAAAAGATAAGATTAAATCGAGACAACTTGAGAGAAAATGGCGTTATAAACCGTCGGTGCCTTCTGTGATCTTGGGAAATGTGAACTCACTACCAAATAAGATCGACGAACTGGCTGTGCTGGTGAAAAATGTCAGAACCTACAGAGAATGCAGCTTGCTGTGTTTTAGTGAAACGTGGCTAACAACTACCATCCCAGATGCTAACGTGGAGCTACCCGGGTTTAGCATAGTTAGAGCGGACAGAGACGCAAGTACCTGCGGGAAGAAGAAAGGAGGAGGACTCGCTCTCTATGTCAATACAAGATGGTGCAACTCAGGACATGTAAACGTTAAAATCTCCAATTGCTGCAGGGACATCGAACTGTTGGCCGTAAGTCTGCGTCCCTATTACTTGCCCAGAGAGTTTGGACAAGTGATTGTTGTTATTGTTTACATCCCCCCTCAAGCGAACGCAGAGATAGCGAGTGACATCATCCATTCCACAGTTGCTAAGTTACAAACGCAGCACCCTGAGGCACTTGTGCTAATCTCTGGAGACTTTAACCATGTAACGCTGGACAAAACATTACCTGCCTTCTCCCAGTATGTGGATTGTAACACCAGGGGAAACAGGACTATCGACCTACTGTATGCAAATGTTAAAGACGCATACACCGCCACCCCGCTGCCTGCGCTTGGGAAAGCAGATCATAACCTGGTTCTGCTACAGCCTCAATACAAACCAAGAGTGAGGGCGCTACCTACAACCACACGCTCATTCAGGAAGTGGTCCCCTGAGGCAGAGCAGGCTCTGAGAGACTGCTTTGGAACTACAGACTGGGATATATTGCTGGGGTCACATAGTGTGAACATTGAAGAGGCTGTTGAATGCACAACTGATTACATCAACTTCTGTATGGACATAGTAGTTCCAGTAAGAACAGTGCGCTGCTATGCTAACAACAAGCCATGGGTTACAAGTGACATCAAAGGCCTTTTGAACCAGAAGAAAAGGGCTTTTAAAGGTGGTGATCAACATGAGCTCAAGCGCGTGCAGAAGGAACTCCGAGTCCAACTCAGGGCGGCGAAAGAGCAGTACAGGAGAAAGCTGGAGCAGAAGTTGCAGAACAACAGCATGAAGGAAGTGTGGGATGGGATGAAGATTATCACTGGCTGCAGCTCGAAGCGGGGTGCCGCCATCGAGACAGACGTGGAGAGAGCAAACCAAATGAACAACTTCTTTAATAGGTTTGATCACCCTAACCCACTCTCACCTTGGAATACTGCATCCTCCAACCATCCTTCTGCTGATACCAGCATAGGTGAGACATCCCCACCCACAATTACAGCAGCCCATGTCAGCAGAGAGCTGAAAAGACTTCGTGCCAGCAAAGCAGCGGGTCCAGATGGTGTATCGCCACGACTGCTGAAGGCCTGTGCGTTGGAACTGGGGAGTCCTCTACAGCGCATCTTCAACCTGAGCCTGGAACAGGGGAGAGTCCCAAGGCTTTGGAAAACATCTTGTATCACCCCAGTCCCAAAGGTATCACGTCCTAGTGAGCTGAATGACTTCCGGCCTGTTGCTCTGACGTCACATCTGATGAAGACCATGGAGCGGCTGCTGCTTCACCACCTGAGGCCACAGGTCCACCACGCCCTCGACCCTCTGCAGTTCGCATACCAGGAGAAGGTGGGAGCGGAGGATGCCATCATCTATATGCTACACCGATCCCTCTCCCACCTGGACAGAGGCAGTGGTGCTGTAAGAATTATGTTTTTGGACTTCTCTAGCGCCTTCAACACCATCCAACCTCTGCTCCTTAGAGACAAGCTGACTGAGATGGGAGTAGACTCACACCTGGTGGCATGGATTGTGGACTATCTTACAGACAGACCTCAATATGTGCGTCTTGGGAACTGCAGGTCTGACATTGTGTTCAGCAATACAGGGGCGCCGCAGGGGACTGTACTTTCTCCGGTCCTGTTCAATCTATATACATCAGACTTCCAATATGACTCAGAGTCCTGTCACGTGCAAAAGTTCGCTGATGACACTGCTATTGTGGGCTGCATCAGGAGTGGGCAGGAGGAGGAGTACAGGAAGCTAATCAAAGACTTTGTTAAATGGTGCGACTCAAACCACTTACAGCTGAACACCAGCAAAACCAAGGAGCTGGTGGTGGATTTTAGGAGGCCCAGGCCCCTCATGGACCCTGTGATCATCAGAGGTGACTGTGTGCAGAGGGTGCAGACCTATAAATATCTGGGAGTGCAGCTGGATGACAAATTGGAGTGGACTGCCAATACTGATGCTCTATGTAAGAAAGGTCAGAGCAGACTATACTTTTTGAGAAGGTTGGCATCCTTCAACATCTGCAGTAAGATGCTGCAGATGTTCTACCAGACAGTTGTGGCGAGTGCCCTCTTCTACGCGGTGGTGTGCTGGGGTGGCAGCATAAAGATGAAAGATGCCTCACGCCTGGACAAACTTGTTAAGAAGGCAGGCTCTATTGTAGGAGTTAAGTTGGATAGTTTAACATCTGTGGCAGAGCGACGGGCATTAAGCAAACTCCTGTCAATCATGAATAATCCACTGCATCCACTGAACAGTGTCATCTCCAGGCAGAGGAGTAGCTTCAGTGACAGACTTTTGTCACTGTCCTGCTCCACTGACAGACTGAGGCGATCATTCCTCCCCCACACTATGCGACTCTTCAATTCCACCCGGGGGAGTAAATGCTAACATTTTATTTTTATTTATTTATTTATTTATTTTATTACTATTTAATTTAATATTGTTTCTTTGTATCAGTATACTGCTGCTGGATTATGTGAATTTCCCCTTGGGATTAATAAAGTATCTATCTATCTATCTATCTATCTATCTATCTATCTATCTATCTATCTATCTATCTATGTAATCCTGCCA
>JANRMT010014231.1:0-13023 GCA_026402145.1 Polypterus bichir lapradei | reverse complement strand
CCGGGGCTGGAGCCCGGCCGGGACGCCCAGGAGGACGTGAGGAGGGCGTGTGCCTCCTCCAGACCGTGAGAGGGCGTCCGTCCTGGTTCTGTTGGGGGCCTCGGGTACAGGGCTTGGAAGCCCAGCCCTGTAGGGACCCGTGGCCACCGCCAGGCGGCGCCCCAGTGCCTAGTTATCCCGGGAGCCCGGCACTTCCGCCACACCAGGAAGTGCCGGGGGGAAGACGACAGGGGACACACGGACGGCTTCCGGGTGCACAGCCGGCACTTCTGCCACACAGGGGTGTGGCCAACGCTAAGTGCCGGGAAGCAGCTGGAGCCCATCCGGGTTCCCATAAAAGGGGCCGCCTCTCTCCAGTCATCAGTGGATGTCGGGTGGAAGAGGACAGAGCTGGAGAGAGGACGGGAGGCGGCCAGGAGAAAGGCACAGTGACTGAGAGGCCTGGACATTGGGGGAATCGGTGCTGGAGGCACTGGGGTTTGTGAGTGCACGATATATTGTAAATAAACAGTGTGTGGTGAAACTATGTTGTCCGTCTGCCTGTGTCCGGGTTCAAGTTCACTATATATATATATATATAGTAAAAAGGATGAGGCAGCAAAAGTAAAAGGTTTTGCAAATGGGCACCCTGTATACTGAAAAACTGCAGAAAAAAAGAAACAGATTACAGAACGGAATTCATAACAGAGCTAAACAGGGTGAGTCTGAACTATATACTGTATATGGAGGAAGCAGGAAAAGGTGGGATCAGGGAGGCCAGAATAGGAAGTGATGTCTTAAGTAGATGGGTTCTGGATACTGGAGGTGACATCACCAGAGGGAGCCGGAAGTGACGTCATCAGTGGGTGGGGCAGAGGTGATGTCATTGTAAGGCACAGTCTTCCCTTGGTCTGCAGAGGGACAAAAGGAGCGACAAATCAGATGACAGCGCCAACCTCTGGTCCGGCTCAGAAATACCATTATTTGAGCTATAAACTGTCTTCCATGTGCACGTGTGGTATATATATGTGACGGATGGCCGGGGCTCATGCCCGGCTGGGACGCCCCTGCAGCATATGTTCCAGGGGAGCAAGCATGGACACCAGATGGCAGCCTCCCTGGGTTACAGCAGTGCCTCAGACTCCCGCAGGGCTTCATGGGAGTTGGAGTTTGGTGCAGCCCTGTTGGGTTCCGCAGACGCCACCAGGGGGTGCTGCAGCAGGAGCTGCTGGCCCCTTTTGGGCACTGGTTTCTCCAACCCGAAAGTGCAGCCGGATGTCAGCAATCAAGCACCTGGAGCACTTCTGGGTACCCAATAAAAGGAGCCAGCAACAACCACTCAGCGGCCAGAGTCGGGTGGAGGAGGACAAGGTTGCCTGGGAGGAGTGGTGGTGCAGAAGTAGGTTGCTTTAATTGTGCATTTCTGCTTGGGACTGTGTATTGCCTGTGGGACACGGGAAAGACATGCTCCCACAGACGAAGAAAAAATAAAAGTTTATTTATTGTAGACGTGCCTCCTGTGTCTATCTGTGCTGGGTCAGGCGCGCATATAGTGCCCTATTGTTACATTATATATATACTGTATGTATATGGGGTGGGCAAAAGTAGGTTTACAGTTGTAAGTACACGACACTTAGTGTTTATTCTTGTATTATTATTTATTTACTAGGGGTTTGCCCCCTGCTTGCTTCGCTCGCCAACCAGCCCGGCCTGCACTATGCGCCAGCCACTTTGCGTCTCTGCTGCTCACGTTGTGAAGAGGGGGTCTGAACGCATCCCAAGGAGACGCGGTTGCTCCTCCGAAACCCACTCTTAAACGGTGATACAATAGGAAACCAATACAGTTTTTTTTTAACCTCCTCTTTGCTCGATCAACTCTTGCCTTGCTGCGTCATCTGCATCTCACACGGCACTTTGAACAGCAGCTGTCCTACTCTTTGTCTTTTATTTCCGGACCCTGGCATTTTTACATCTTTTGGCACAAAGTCTCATCTCGCAGGACATGAGTTCTTGATATTTTTTAGTTTATAATTTATAAAACGGAATAAGAATCTGAAAATCTAACAACATCACATTAAGTTTGATAAATTCTGAAAAGAATGATACCAAACATATATATGTAGGTTTTAAAATAAGCCCGATTTAAAGCGTGACAAGAAATGTGACATAAAAACTTTACAAAAAATTGTTACACAAAATCATTGCACTTTTAGGCTTAGGATTTGCTACTGTATATATAGAGTAGATTGATTATTGTATTATTTTTTGTGTTATTTGTCTTTTTATTTAACATCTGATTATTTTTCCTTATCATAACCTGCATGTCTTTTTCCATATGAACAACAGTAATCCTTTTACTGCCCACCTCTGTATGTACAGTATAGCATTAAACAGTTTAAGGGTTCTGGTGACAGTAGTTACCCACTGAACCAGGGGTTGGCGCTGTGTTCTCTCTTTCCCCTGCCATTCCACCACTGACGTCTCTTCCCTTGTCCACTCTCCTGGACCCGCCCCTTCCAAGCCTGGCACCCAAATGACTGGAAGTTCGTCCATTTTGAATTTGTTCTATTTTAAGCTCTCATCTGAAAAGACACTTCTTGTTTGTTAATTTGTGCTACATCTTTTGTAATTATACAGGGTCACCGGGGTGGTGCCCCAACTCTTTGATGTTGTTTTGCATCCTCTTTACAATATGTAAATATATATTGTGGTTTGGGGATGGCCACCTCGTATACTGAAAAATTTAGCAAAAGTAAAAGAAACCTGGTTAACATAAGCGGAGTTCACAACAGCACTGACTAATAGGTTGTGTGCTGGTCTTAAATATGGTGGAAAAAAGGAAGAGGCGGAGTCATGGTGGCAGAAACAGGAACTGATGTGACAGTAAGATGGATTCTGGGTACTGAAAATGACGTCATCAGAGGTTGCCGGTAGTTACGTCAGCAGTGGGTGGAGCAGAGGTGATGTCATCGGGAGGCAGGGTCTTTGGCTGAACTGCAGAGGAACAAGAGGAGAGAGGATCAGGTGAACCCCCGGTCTGGCTGACGAATAACACGACTTGAACCTGTAAACTGCACCCCACCCGCACGTGTGTGACAATATATATTTTCTAATTTGAAGAAAGGTGTTTTGCAGTTCATTAGAATTTCCAATCTGTTTTGTTGTGTTGTATGTACAATAGAAAATAAATAAATAGTGGCATAACAGCAGAAAAATATAAGGTCAGGTTCAATAGTCTCCAGGTCAGCATCCATTCCCATTGTTAAAGCACTGCGAGGTGCCGCTCAGTCCACCCCAGCCATGTGCGTCATTGAATTCACCGCACCTGCCTGTTCTTCATTTCCTGATCTGCATATTTGAACTTAGCCTCCTGGTAGCAGCTCATCATTATTCTGTTCTAAACTCATAAACTCGGATTTTATAAGAAAATAACCTGCCTATAAAATAAACCATTTTTGAAAAGGAAATCAATGCTTCTTGATTGGGTATTGATGAATGGATCTGGTGATGTATATAAAGCGAGCTCTGCAAACCACAAGGTGCTGAAGGAAAACGGAGCGCACAGAGTTGGAGTTCCTGCTTAGAATGCTCGTTTATTGGTCACGTTGACTTTTTCCACTTCGGTAGTAATCAGTCATCCAATCAGCCGTCTTTTATGTCTGCTTTATCAAGGTCAGGGTCGGGCAGAGATGGAGTCTGTCAGTGGCCAATCAGATCATTCACACTTGTACATCTTTACTTATCAGATGCTTTTATCCATAAAGGCATTTTTCATATGATATTTCCATTAAAACAAGTGAACAGACTCATGGATATAATAAGGAAGACATAGCATGGAAAACAATGTATGAGGGGGAGTCAAGCTAAAGTTAAAAAATGGGATTTATTAGACAATGGAGTGAACCTTAACAAACCTGATCATGTCATTTGTAAATGAAGTCTCCACCCTTAACCTTAACAAAATTAATAATGTCATTCATTTCTCAATGAAGTCTCCACCCTTCTCAATGCACTTGCGCCACCTGCCTGGCAGTGCCCAGATTCCAGCTGAATAAAATGTTTTGTCTTTGTCTTGTTGTGCACCCGAGTTATTGCCGAACACTCCATGCCAAGGAGTACTCCAGTCACCAGTGCCAGTTACTGTGACTTACTGGAGACCAACATGAAGCCTGCTATTTGATCCCAGCAGTGGGGACTGCTGTCTCAAGGAGTCCTTTTGCTGTCAGACAGTGACACACATACTGATAAGAACACCAAGGCTTGGTGGGTGAAACTGAAGTTTGAGGTATTGCGACATCTTCCTTATTCTCCAGATTTGGGACCATGGTGTGACTTCCACCTTTATGGACCGCTAAAAACAAAATCTGGGTGGCCGTCAGTTCAAGACAGATGGTGACGTGAAGAAAGCGGTGCAGGTGTGGCTGCGAGGACAAGACAAAACCTTTCATTCTGCTGGAATCCGGGCACTGCCAGGTAGGTGGCGCAAGTGCATTGAGAAGGGTGGAGACTACATTGAGAAATGAATGACATTATTCATTTTGTTAAGGTTCGGTCCATTTTCTGATAAATCCCATTTTCTAACTTCAATCTCTCTATTATATAAAAAAATCCTGGGATGAGATGAGACTTTTTCAGAGAGATAATTTGAAGTCCTGCGAAACGGGACTTTGTGCCAAGAGATTTAACCAGGCCCACGCCCACTCAGCTCTCATTTGTGTGAATGTTTGCTTTTGTCAGACACAGTTCCTGTGCTCTCAGCTCTTATATATTTTTACGTTTTCCTCATTTTAATACAAGACATACAATCTATTTGTTTCATTCGTAATAGTCCTTTTCTGGACAATAATTTTATACGTTCTAGCTCAAACATCAACGACTAAGCGAAGAAGAAAGGGCAGCACGTCGAAAAGAGTCCCTGAAGCAATGCAGAGAAAAGAATTCTAAAAAGAACAATAATAATCTAAGTGCAAATTCGGAAAATAAGGAAAGTTATAATCAGCCCTGACCAAGTGGAATTGAAAACCTAACTGGTCCAAGCAGGGGCGGAAATAAAAGACAAAGAGTAGAAGACAAATTAAAACATTGTAAAGAGGTTCAAAAACGTTGGCACGGTACACATGCAGAGCAGGTTAGAAATGATGAAAGTACTAAAATTCGAAAGTCTCAAAAAACTGATAGTGAAGATCACATTAGCGCAAACAAACGAAAATTATTACTTGGTGAAATAACGGAACAGCGAAAAGAGATCAAATATATGGACATAGGTGATATGACAGAAGTATGCAGATATTGTTCAGCTTTAAACTTTAAGTCGAAGACTTGTACATCGTCTAATTCATGTTGCCATCAGGGAAAAGTAGTGTTTCTTACCACTGGAGAGGCGTATCTATGAGAAGTAAAAGATTTGTTATTTGGTGAAAGTGAAATCCACAAACACTGCAGGCAAAATATCTGAATCTACAATAATCTATATCTATAATAATCTGTTTGCATCACTCAATGCTCAAAACGTAGATTTACACGATTCAGGACCATACGCTATGGGAATCTGTGGTCCCACAACAATTAAAGCTACTACAAGTTTAATTTCAAAGAAACCACAATTCAGTCAGGTGTATATTTATGATCACGGAGAAGTGATGCAACATAGAATCGAAAGAGTTAAATGATCGGACGTATTAGAAATTCTACAGCCAATAATGGATACAAATCCATAGGTCCAAAAGTATCGCACTTTACACAAAATTTATCTGAAAAACACAGACAATTAAGTTTTATTGGATTTCTATATTAATCCGATGGATCACACTCGCATATATAATAAACCAACATGTGACGAATTATGGGTGATAATAGTTTTGAAAGTCGGAGGAGATATCAAAGACAGAGTTGATATTCTTGTTTATCCAAAAGCAAAACACGATTCGTCGCAAGCAGCAGATCAATGAAATGGTGAGCGCGTAGGGGCCCATACAGGGGCTAGCGAGCGAAGCGAGCAGGGGGCAGATCTCCCTAGTCTTTATATATAATAGGCTACCGTGGCTGTTCGTTTGTCTGTCCAGGATTTTAAATTACATGTAGCTCGCAAACCGTTTGACCTTGTGACAGAAGGGGTTCGCTGTTGCCCCGTGAAACCCACAGACAACACGTCCAGACTCCAGGTAAAAATAAAAATAAAGAAATGAATTTAATATTTCTAATAATGCACACAAAGCACCTCCACAATACTCAATTTTAAATCAATAACACAATAATAAACAATCGTCCTCTCCACCCAGCAGGTCTGTCACACTCCCTCCCAACTCCGGCTCAGTCTGCTGGGTTTCCCACAGTCCTTTTATATTCCTTGACCCAGAAGTGCTTCTGTAACTCAGGCCATGTGATTTCATAGCACTTCCGGGTCAGATGAAAACTTCTTCTTTTCTCCAGCCCGGAAGTACTTCATTCCTTCCATCCCCGTGATTAGGGAGTACTTCCAGGCTATAATAAAAACACTCGTGTCTCCCTGCAGAATCCCGCTGTGGCCCCAATGGTATCCAGCAGGGCTTTGAAGCTGAACTCCATTGTCCAGGATTCCCTGCGGGAATTCGGGCCACCTCCATATTGCAGGGAGGACTCCATCTGGCGGCGTGGGGGTTTTGGCCAGGATAAACTGCCGGCCATATATCATAACCTATTGACCTGAAATTTGGTACACATATACTACGTGACATCTACTATCCTCTTTCGGGGTGATGATTGACCTCCAAGGTTATTCCTCTTTTTATTTTATTTTATTGAATAATCAACTCTCGGCAGCGGCCAGCAGGGCAGCTGTGCGGCACATGCGTACTGGCGCTGTTCTTAAGTGCCAGCTTAAGTGAAAAATTAAAGAAAACGTACTAAGTAATTGCAACACAAACACTGACTTAATCAGTTTTAACGTGAAAAGATGCCAACGAAAGAAGAGAAGAAGCGGGCCGCTAGGGTGGAGAAAAGATGAGCTGCTCAGGAAGTAGCAAGACCATCAACTTCTGAGCAAACGAATGCTAAACGTACAGAGAAAGAGGATGAAAACTAGGATTTCTCAAGTCAAGTGTATAACGCGCAGGTCCCCATTACTGGTATATTATAAATTAATAAAACATTCAACTTGCAAGTACAACTGTGACAAATACAAGACATTATATTACAAGTGCTATAGTAAGTTAAAGCACAGACACCTGAGGCCATTCATCCAGAATGTTGTACCTTTAACATTTTTTGCTTTTTGGTATGGTGTGACAGATAGGGGGTGCCACTGCACCCCAAGCCCTGGACACAACCAACACAAATACAGTCACAGGTTCAATATGGAGGTTTTTATTATACAAAGACCTATAGAAAGAGTTCTTGAAAAGGTTGCACAATCATAGTTCCCATCAAATTATTCTTCCTTTCTTCTCTTTCTGCCAACCTCCCTCCAGTAAGCATTACCTTCCTTTCTCCCGAACTCTGACTCCCTGAAGTAGGCTGCACAGCTTCTTTTTATGTTAGACCCGGGAGTACTTTCGGTGCAAAGGCATAGCACTTCAGGGTCAAGCAGAAGTTCCGAAAACCACGGATCTTGAATCCCTGCAGCACCCCATGGCAACACCCATGGGAATAAGCAGGGCTGACACATGACACTACAACTCCCATGATGCCCTGCAGGTGTCCAAATGGTTAGTGAGATGCTGGGATGCTGCCATCTAGCAGATGGTGGATTCAATTTTCCAAATTAGGAGACTTCCCTCATTGCTCATTTGTTTTGTCTTCCCATCTGGGTAAGGGTCCCATACTCATCCTGGACAGAATGCCATGTAATCCTGCTTGGCATTTATAGAGGGTAATAACCTTTTTTGTTTTCATCACCACAATCGGGCAGACTGACAGGAATCAGAAATTTCCAAACCTGGAGAGGGGTTTCAAATTATTTTAGTGCATTTTTAAAAGTTCTGGTTCTGTAATGGCCCTTGATGGTTCTTTACTGGGTTGTGTGGTTCCTCATAACTCCATTGCAAGCATTGTTTCATTCTGGGAAGGGTTCTTTGCATATTAAGTTGGTTCTTTGTGCTTTGAAAAACTTCCTAATATGTAGGACAAATAAAACAGCTGAGGGGCACACTACCACCTTTCATGTAGGGGAATTGCCTGATTTTCGCTCAGTTTTCACCACTAACTATAACACGAAGAGAGAGTATCTTAAACTTGAAATTATCTGCTGAGAGATGCTGGATTTCATAGGCTTGGCCATATTTTAACCCTGGAGGAATTGATCTGACCCCCCAGGGATTAACCCGTGAAGCTGAGAGACCTGACCAATCAGACAGCATAGCGCACTAAAGTGCTGCTGATGCCAATGATCATAGAAAAACTGGTAACAGTTCAGTGTAGTGTGACAGACGGCCAGGGTCGTTTCCTAGTTGGGACACCTCCTTAATGGAAGGACTGGGGGAGCGGACATGCACCGGTCACTACCTCCTCTAGAGTACTAGATGGCAGCCCCCCTGGTTTGCTGTGGTGCCTCGGATTCCCACATGGCTACAGGGGAGTTGGAGTTCGGTACTGCCCTGTCGTGTTCCATGGGTGCCACCAGAGGGTGCTGCAGGAACGTCTCAGCCCTACTACACTGGGCTTCCACCACACCTGGGAGTACTTCTGGATAATGCTGATGGGCCACCTGAAGTCTTCTCAGGTGCAGCATAAAAGGGACCGCCTCACTTCTCTCAGGGAGCCACAGTCAGGAGGAGGAGGATAAGGATGACGACGAAGATGACGACGACAATGACGACAAAGAAGATGACAACGATGACGACGAAGAAGCTTGCTGGTAGAGGAGTGGAGGGGTAAAGGAGATAGAAAGAGGAAGAGAAAGAAGAGAAAGAAAAGAAGTCAAAGTGTGGTGTGCTTTGTGCTTTTGGTACTGTGCTGTGGGAAATGGAAGAAAAGCGCTTCCTCCTTGTAAATAAAAACATGTCTTGTGCTGGACTTGTGTCTGTCTGTGTCGGGTTTGAGGAGCTTCTGCAGCCCCTGGTGTCCACAGCAGGTACAGCAAAAATGCATCTATTACTCATTTCCTAATATGTAACAAGACCTTAACAAAGGTCTTCATCACACTTATGATCGATTAGCCATCTCTGCAATGTGACCAACTAACAAATGAAGCAGTCTGAGGTGACCTAACTGAGACTCGTGTCTCTTGATGTTACATTTTTGGTATAAGACTTGTGAGTCCTTCATATTAGCAAGTCATTTTACCATCATGTCAATATGTCGCACGGCACAGACATGACTAACCAATCTACTGATATTTCATAAGTGCTACGAAGAGCAAAATAAGCCTTTGTTAAGGTCTCGTTACATCGGAGGAAGTGAGGAACAGATGCATTTTTGCTGTACCTAAACTAAAGTGTTATCGAACTCTGAAACTGAAACAAACTGAGTACTAAATAAAAGCTCCTAAAATGTGACCGGTGCTGTCATTAAAAATGGAGTGGTCCATCTTCTTCTTTCAGCTGCTCCTATTAGGTGTTGCCACAGCAGATCATCTTTTTCCATTTCTTCCTGTCCTCTCCATCTTTCTCTGTTACCCCCATCACCTGCATGTCCTCTCTCATTACATCCATAAACCTTCTCTTAGGCCTTCCTCTTGTCCTCTTGCCAGGCAGCTCTATCCTTAGCACCCTTCACCCAAAATACTCAACATCTCTTCTCTGCACATCTCCAAACCAATGCAATCTCGCCTCTCTGACTTTAACTCCCAGCCGTCCAACCTGAGTTGACTCTCTAATGTAATTGTTCCCAATCCTGTCCATCCTTATCACACCCAATGCTAATCTTAGCATCTTTAACTCTGCCACCTCCAGTTCTGTCTCCTGCTTTCTGGTCAGTGCCACCATCTCCAGCCCATATAACATAGCTGGTCTCACTACCGTCCTGTAGACCTTCCCTTTCACTCTTGCTGATACCCGTCTGTCACAAATCACTCCTGACACTCTTCTCCACCCACTCCACCCTGCCTGCACTCTCTCCTTCACCTCTCTTACACACTCTCCGTTACTCTGTCCTGTTGATCCCAAGTATTTAAACTCATCCACCTTCGCCAACTCTACTCCCTGCATCCTCACCATTCCACAAACAAGTATCTTTGCTGTGCTGTTCCACCACCATTTGTTTCCAAAATACTTTACTAAACTCTGCCCTGTTTTTTCGCCGATGACAAGAGAGTCACTTCTTCCCTAAATGTCACAGCAGACAGTTTTCTTTGCTAGGAAGCTTCAGCTTTGTGACCTTAGAATTCATCTGGAGTGGGAGCAGCATAACATCGTGTGATCGTGTTCCATTCAGCTCACTCAATAATCATGTCTTCCTGTCGCTGTATCTTTGTAGCACTTTACATTTGTTAATTGTATCCCTCTGGGGTCACACCTAGAGCTGTGGAACCTCAGCCATGTTCTGCTCACTCAGGCATTCCACACAAGGCCTGGCTCTTCTCCCCCAAGATTTGCAGCTTTTAGATAGTGATGTGTGTGTGTGTGTCTCTCTCTCTCTCACACACACACACTTACCTCTTCCTATTCCTTGAGAGCTCCGCCTTAAAATAAAATTCTCACTTTCTGGGAAGCATTTTGCTGGTCAGAGAGATGGTCAGCTCTGCTGCAGAAGTGACAATAGGGCTAGTTTGTTATTATATCTAAAAACTTCATAAAATGTGATTCTCCTAAAAAAAGAAAATGTTACCCGTGTCATTCTGCTGTGCGTGCCATTTATCTTTAGCTGCAAAGTTCCTTTAGAATTTTTTAAAACAGTAGATTAAGGCATAGGGAGAGAAGATACAAGACTGTTAGTGACAGCGCCCCCTTACATCTCAGAGTGGTATTACATATCTGATCTGAACTGATAAGCTCATCTCTCTATTATAATAAAAAAAATCCTGCAACGAGATGAGACTTTTTGTGCGACAAGACGAGACTTTTTGGAAGATTTTTTCAAGTCCCGCAAGTCGAGACTTTGGCCATGAGATTTTTTCAAGTCCCACCATCCTCTCCACCATTTTCAACCACGGCCACGGTCCTCTCAGCTTTCATTCGTGTGAATGTTGTTGACTGACACAGTTCTTGCTCTCTGAGCTCTTATAACTTTTAATGTTTTCCTCACTTTAAGTTCCCAATTAAAGAAGACGCATTATGTCCAAATCTTATTGAAGAATTTCATCATGAAGGGTTATCAACAGAAAAAACAATGAAATCAGACGAATTAACAGCAAAATGTCAATCGGTTACACGGCAAATTGGTTACATGCACATCAATAGACTTTGCTGAAACACTTGGTGGTGATGGTGCGGAAGATGAAAACCATCAACTTACAATATCACGAAGAGTATCTACAACCGTTAGCACCGTCCGGTCTTCCACCACAAGAATTACTTTAGAAAGACGGAGGCATCCAAGAAAGGTAATGTAGTACATCTTTCACGGATAACATTATACAACAAAGGAGATCTTGATATGCCATTCGTATTAAAATGTTAACAGTTTCCCATTAGAATAGCTTTTGCAAAGACAATGAACAAATCACTGGGACAAACAATCGAAAAAGTTGTTTAATTTAATATAGAGAAAGAAACCAAATTCAGTTATACGTTACGTTGTCATGATGAAAGCCCAAACACAGAAACACAATTCATTACGATATTGATGAAAATGTAATTCAAAAAATTGTTTTTACTGAAGTTTTACAGTAAAAGTGTAAGTTTAAAAAGTATTTTCAAAGCCAAACAGAACTAAATCGTATTACGCAATGAATAACTCTAACGCAACATGAAACATAATTTACTTTCAAATGATTATGTTTTAGTCTTTTTTAATATGGCTAATTACTCGCTGTAATGTAAAATAGTTCTATTATGCATATGTAACAATTCCCATGAAAATAGAAATCTGTTTAAATTGTACAACCGCATCCCCATACGCGAGCAGCAGAACCACAAAGAGGCTAGTGCGTACCGCAGGCCCAGGGGGTTGGAGAGCAAAGCCCCCTAGTATATATATATATATATATATATATATATATATATATAAATATATATATATATAGTGGAACCTCGGTTCACGAACGTCTTGGAACACGTACAAATCGGTTTACGACCAAAAAGTTCGCCACACTTTTGCATCTGTTCATGACCACAGACTCGGTATATGAACAAGCCAGTTTCCCTTTTGGTTTGTGCACGCCGATGATTTCGCACATGTTCAGTTTCTCCCTGTGCATTCCCTGTGCAGTGAACGAGCGAGAGAGAGAGACAGAGACAGACACACACACACACACACACACGAGAGAGAGTGAGACACACAAGCGCGCACACGAGAGACAGAGACACACACACACGCGCGTGCGAGAGAGAGAGAGAGAGACACACACATGAGAGAGAGACGGCTGGACGCATAAGGACTTTAAAGAATGCACCAGGCTTTTTTTAAAGAGACAGATCCAAGGATTGTTTTAACCTCGTTGTACTGTATTTAATGAAAAATTTTTTTTCTATTGGATTTTAACCTCCACTTCACTTCTGTTTACAGCGATCGATTCATAGCGTGCATTGTTGCAATGTTACTTTTCTTGGTGGTTTGTTAAATTACAGATTTTTCAAATGTTCATTTTTTTCCCTGTGCTTAAAACTCATTAAAAAAAAAGTGTTTTTAGCGAGTGGTTCGTAGCGCTATGGCGCGAACTCTTGCAGTGTTAGTTTTCTCTGTTCAAGGTTTTCTCAGTGTTATTCAATGTTTTTACACTTAGTTTACTATTACGCTGTGCATTCTATGGTATAATTAACTATATTTGTGCTTAAAAATCTTTAAAAAATATATATTTACATACAGTTCGTGTGGTCTGGAATGGATTAATTGTATTTACATACAATCCTATGGGGGAAATTACTTCGGTTCACAATCAAATCGGTTTACGACCAGAGTTTTGGAACGAATTATGGTGGTGAACCGAGGTTTCACTGTATATATATATATATATATATATATATATATATA
>JANRMT010014222.1:4537-18264 GCA_026402145.1 Polypterus bichir lapradei | reverse complement strand
TGCTATAAAATAAAGATGGGAAGTGTAAGGGAAAAGAAAAAATCTGTTTGTAACTGCCTGCCAGTTAAACTAGGACATCAGGTCAGGTGGGGAGCATGCACTGCTACAGTGCATTATCGCACCCACCACACAACGAAACAGCTAGGGATACCGGTTGGCAACCCCTCAGGCAGACATGCGTTCCAGTCCCACCCACTGGATATGACCATCTGCCACAGTCAGGAGTTACGTGGGCATCCCCTTGGTCTGGTCTCCCAAAAATGAGGACCCTGTGAGCCGGATCACCCTCGCTATTCGCATCACTTGGCCATAGTGCCGTAACTGACACTCCTTTACAATGCAGGTAATGTGCCTCATGAGGGACCCCATGAGCAACCGCTCAGTCGACACAAAGTCAAACCAGTAGTACCCAAGGATTCTCCTAAGAGACACAGTAGCACAGGAGTCCAGTGTTCATCTCAGGTCATTGGGACTCCACCTGTAAATAAAGTACGTCCATGTTTGGAGTTCATTTATAATAGTGGCTCGAGACTCTTCTTTGTTTACTTAGTATTTTCTGCAACATAAAGCTTTTTTAAAATAATTCTCACTAGCAGATTTGAGCTAATCAGACTTTGACAAGAGGACTACATTAACCATTCATTTATTAATCCATATCTATTTCCATCTATTTCAAGTCAGGTCAAAGATGGTAGTATCTATTCAGTTTCCTGGGTTCAAGTCATGTTCTGTGTAGAGCAGCGTTTCTCAACCTTTAAGTATTTGCGACCCGAGTTTTCATAACAGTTTTAATCGCGCCCCCCTAACGTTTTTTTGAAAGGAGCCCACTAATACCAATTTGTTCTTTTTTAATTAATGATATATCATAGATGCATATTTTATTATACCTACTTAACTTTTATCAACATTTATCTAACTCTATATTTATTTTTCTAGTATCAGAATGTAGTTTAAGTTAATTTGTTTTGGTTTCAATAGATGTATTTTTCATTTTTTTGATTCTTGTTTTCTTTTTTTCACATCTTCGCGCGACCCTTTTTGTTACTTCGCACCCCCCTAGGGGGGAAAACCCCACCCTCCCAACAGTTTGAGAACCACTGGTGTAGAGTTTGCTTGTTCTCCCAATGTCTGTATGGGATTTTCTCTGTGTATTCTGGTTGTTCTCACTTGTTTTTCAATCTTGCTTTTTCACCTTAATGACTTTAATTCAGCTGTTTTGCAATACATTTAATTGAATTTTTCAGTGTTTTCAGATTTTTCATAACCATAAAGCATATTTGACATTTTGTGTTTTGTTTTGGGAAAGAGCTGTCATCATTTGGGGTTTTCTTACATAATCATCTCCGTATTGTTGTTAGCAACAATGTCTGATTGTTACCACATAACTGGCAGACATTTCAGATATGTGCTACTATTTAAGATGGCAGCATGGTTGTTTCAGTGTTCAAGTTTCTGAATAAAAAGAAAAATCTTGCATTGTGTGCGTAACTAGGTGTAAATCTGATTAGTGAACTTTGACTACAACCTTTGGTTAGTGTTTTAGTTTTTGCCTTATTGGTATTTTTTCCTGGCTCAGACCCCTGCTTGTTTAAAGCTGCATTTCTCTCTCTTATCCCCAGTCTAGTTCTACAAATTCTCCAAAGTGGCCTGCCTATTTGCAGCTCAGTTAGAATGCACATATTCCCAGGACACGTGTATTAGATATGAGCAAGATCTGTGATGGACCGTTTCCCCCTCCAAGTTTTGCTTTTGCCTTCTGCCACATGGCGCTTTGCCTCAATAGGGTCTGTTAACCCAGAAACCTGTATTGGATTCAGTAGTGTTGTTATTTTACAAGCCTTTTCGATGTGTCATTAGTCAGGACTGTGGGATCCAGGCAAGTGGGGTGGAGTCCAAGAATTCCAGAGGGCAGGCAGATTTGAGTGGGACATGACCCCTGATTAATGAGTGGGAACCTAAAACCCATTACAGAGTAATGGATGGGTCAGAACTGTGGAATCAATGATGATGGGGGGGTTTCTGAACTAGAAGACAACATTAATTTCATTCTACTGCAGGCTTGTTCTTCATAATCTTTGCCCTGGTGGCACGTTGCCTTCATTTTAATAATCAGGTGTAGAATCTTACCTTTTAATATTTTAATGACCTTGTTTAAAGATATAGACTGTTTTCCATCCCTCTTTGCATTAATGAGCCTGTTTAATTCAGTTCAGGCTCAAAAGGTTTGTCTTTTTCGTTACTTCGAGCATTTGAGAAATTGTGATGAGAACAGGCCATTCAGTTCAAAAAGTTATATCCTATTTCTATTCACCTAAATTGTCCAAACTAACATTAAGTTGAGATTTGAAGGTTAATAGTTAAAAATATATGATCATGTTTCTCACACCAGAACTGATAAGTATTGTTTTTGCTTACTTATTTTTTATTTGCTTAATTCCAAAATATATTTTAAAGCTGCCCTCTGATTGAACCACAGTAAGACAGAATGAGCCACTCCACTGTGGGCCTGCTAATGATCAATTGGGTGTAGTAGGAACATGGAAGTGAATTCCAGTTGTCACACATGCGTGCTTGAAAGACATCTTATTAGCTTTGACGACGATAATTCTCCATCAAGACAGGAGGTGACACAATGTAATGACAATCTCTTTTTTCCTCCCTCTGCAGAAAGGAAGATTGACGGCTTCTCCATGCCGACATCATTTCCGGGGTCCGTCCACCTGGACTTACCTCTTCCCCCCAGCTCTTCCCTTATAAGCGGGTTAGCCTCGCAAAGTGCCCCAAAACACATTGTCTATCTTTCTCATTACACAGTAAAAAAAAACACTTACAAGAAGAAAAAGGAATGAAAATGTACATTAATGCCTGCAATGAATATATGAAAACAAGATATTCAATTAGAGCCTGTTTAATATACAAATTATTCAATGTAAAAACCAGCAGGTTCCGCGGGACAGCGTATCACTTTTAAGATGCTAAACACAGCTGTAAGCCTTAAAAATGGTCTGTCATTCTTTATTTACAAGATTGCAGCAAAGTGCCAGATTGCCATAAAATATTTAAAACACAAAAAATGTCTTTTGTTGGTCCTAGCAGTTTGTACTTCTCTTACGCATGGTGTTAACAGAAGAGGGGTTTGCCGAATGCAAGGAATTGAAGCCAAATGAACAGTAAGTGAGAGCATAATGGCAGGTAAGTGTTTAGTCCCGTGTTTCTGTATTCTCTCTGTTAAAGTCTTGTCCCCCATTGAAGGTGCAGTATGTCTGTTTTTCTCGTAACTGGGAAATAAAATTGTAGTTTCAGAAGAAAGGTGTGGATGCAAGTTAGTGGAAGACAAATAAATCAAATCAAGCAAAACAACATCCAGCATGTGCTACTGTGTACATCAATATTGCTTCTGTCAAAGCCAAAGCTGTCACATTTAACACTCGCAGTCCAGCCACTTACCTGCTTGCTGAAGCAAAACAGAAAAGCTGATCTGGTAGGCAGAATAGGTCTTGTCAGAATGTAAAAATAATAAGGACTTTTAAAGCATAATTATTTAAATGGGCTTGTGTGTTGAAGATCATCAAGCTTTCTTAGCATTTAAATGAATGTTGAAAGAAGCATGGTGGCTCTGGTTTCTGTTTCAAACGATACATGTTGTTTGACATATATGGTATACAATAAGGACATACTGTCAAATTTCATTATTAGTATGCAATGATTATGTTTTATAGTGTCAGAAAATTGCATACATAAACTCAACGGTCACTTTGTTATTCCTGCCTGCTCATTAACTCTAACAGTCAAATTCCTCTAAATAGCTCGTCCTTTGGCTACAATTCAATAAAGGTAGCATGCAGCATTGGTCAAGTGGTTTAGTAGTATTAGAAGTAGTACTGTCACATGTAGAGAGTACAATGAAATCCTTACTTTTATGTTTGACCAGCATGCAACATACAACTACTTTGGTGTCATGATGAACAAGAATCTCCTAAATTGCTATTGTTTGGCCAAATATTAGAATGGCTAAGATGTGCGGTCTTGTGACCACATGTGGTGTGTCAAGCTGCTCAGAAACATCTGCCTTCCTGAGATCGTCACACACTACAGAGTCTAGAGTTTCCAGAGAATTGTGTAATAAACAGAAACATCCAAGGAGTGTGAGTGAAAACACCAGGAAAAAGGCCACACTTGTTCAAGCTATCAGAAAGGTCAGAATGCTTGATTCAGTGACGTGTGGTGAGGTTCAGAGCTGGTGAGGCACTGACTCCTTCAGAGTCAGATTTACATGATATATGAACCCAAAAGAGTAGCTTATACACTATTCAATTGGCAGCATGCACATTGACTACTGGTTATGTTTCAAATCTCATCAGCATTTCTTTACATACACATAGGTAAGGTACGTATTTGGCTAAGAAAGAACGTTACATTTATAGCGACGAGAGAGCTCATTTGCTCTGCACCCTCCATGTGTTCTAAATTTGCTGTTGCAATTCCACAATTCATACTCATTCAATACAAATGAAAGTATTGAGTTGTGTACCAAATAAATGGATTTTAATTTTGACTTTAAAACCATTTATGGTCTTATGTTTATTTGTAAATGAAGTCCATGCGCCTATCCTTCTCCACGAAAATCTCTGTCAATTTTTTGTAAAAGTTCTCCTTATTTTCCTTTAGTTTTAAAAATCTTAATCTTCCATTTTGACAGTCAGTCGGAACAAAAAATAAAAATGTACAGACCACTGCAGTGCACTTGACTTTTTGATATCTCTAACTTATAGAATGTCTGCATAGAAGTAAAGCAGCAACAAGCACCTGTTGGGCTCACATGCGTCCCCTTCAGTACGGCACGGTACTGTCTGCCTCACCTTGTGCCTTTTCACTGAGGTTTTATGTCGATCAGCAAGACTAGATATGTCACACACATTCATTAAAGATATTAGCCAGACTGTGAAAAGTCAGGGTGTATAATAAACGTGCCTGCAAACATTATATTGGTGACATACAGTGGAACCTCGGGTCACGAACACAATTCATTCCAAAACTCTGGTCGCAACCCGATTTGGTCGTCACCCGAACTAATTTCTCCCATAGGACTGTATGTAAATACAATTAATCCGTTCCAGACTGTACAAACTGTATGTAAATATATTTTTTTAAAGATTTTTAAGCACAGAAATTGTTAATTATACCATAGAATGCACAGTGTAATAGTAAACTAAATGTAAAATCACTGAACATTGAACAGAGAAAACTAACATTGCAAGAGTTCACGCTACAAGCCTTACGAACCGCTGTGAAAAACCTTGAAAAACAGAGAAACCTAACATTGCAAGAGTTCACGCTGCATCCTTACGAACCACTTGCTGTAAACACTTTTTTTAATGAGTTTTAAGCACAGGGAAAAAAATGAAAATTTGAAAAATCCTTAATTTATACAAAAACTAACCATAAACAACCAAGAAAACTAACCTTGCATGAGTCGAGTTCTGGCATGAAGGAAGTAAGGACGAAGAACTAGCCACTAGTAGAAGGATAGTTTTGCAGCAAATCGCCATGAATCTTCCTGGCTTTCTCGCATAACATCGCCTCGCTTACACTATCCCCTGCAAGTTGCTTCTCGTTCAACCACACTAGCAACAGTTTTTCCACCTCTTCCAGCACTTGATGCCTCTGCTTGGTTAACACTGCAACTCCTTTTGCAACATCAGCTGCTTTAATGGCCTCTTTCTGCTTTAGTATCGTAGATTTTGACTTTTACTCAGCGGCAAGATCAGTAACACGAATGCCATGCTCATACTTTTCAATAATTTCTTTCTTTAATTCGATTTCAATTTTCTTCGAACCTTTCTTCTCACCAATACTACCACTCTTCACTTGCTTAGAGGCTATGGTTAATTGCAAAATGAATGCAAAAGTACACAAAACAGAGCACAAAGAGTTCACAGTGAATGCATGCACGTCTGACCAAGAACAATGTACAGGGAGAAGACTGAACATGTGCGGAAATCATCGGTGCGTACAAACCGGAAGGGAAACTGGCTTGTTCGTCACCCGAGTGTGTGGTCGTGAACAGATGCAAAAGTTTGGCGAACTTATTGGTCGTAACCCGATTTGTACGTGTTCCAAGACGTTCGTGACCCGAGGTTCCACTGTACAGAAAGACAGCAACAGGCAATTGCTTGCATCAACCCTGTGTGTGAGGGAGAGCACAGTCCGAGGTGAGGTTAGGCTCGTCACTGCTGCACCTCACGTTTCTCTCCAGTATTTGAACAGGAAATGCTCCAATTCAGTGATTTTGACTATACAAATGATCAAAGTTATTAGAATCATACAGAAAACAAACTTATAGCACAGACCAGTGGACAAATTTATTTTATAATTATTAGTTTTTTTTTTTACTTTTCATGATGACTCCCCTGACCACACGTCCCTGGCTTGATTTCCATTCTGTTCAGCTAAGAAAAGGAAAATGAGGCTGAATTTGTTGTGGTTTTGCTGGGGGTTCATCCTTGACTTTAATCCTGTTAATTCTTGTTTGTTCTTTGCATTTTTTTCTATGATAGTGAAATATTTATGAAAGAATGTAGTTTGCTAATTTTTTTCTGTTTAAGTTTCAATTAGTATTTTTCCACTGTTCAATTATTTTGTGATTCCCTGTTCTTTCTGTAATAATGTCCAGGACTGTTTTGTTCATTTGAACCAAGGGTTTTATGGTTGTCCTCTCTTTTTAAGGATTATATGCTTTGGCTCTCCTTTTAGGTTTATAGGTCATAAAGCCTGCTCCTTAAGTTTGTGGGAAAGGATTAGTTTGAGCTTGTAAGGCCTACTGGGATTTTCTAGACTTGCCAGGGAGTTCTAGCCTAATTTCTGAGAGGAGGCCTTATATTGACTATTTTACTTTATCAGCCTGCATCCTGGCAGAAAAATATTGACTGCTCTGGCAAAAATAATTGTCTACGGGGTCAAGATTTGGCATAAGCAGCATAACTGAGAATCCATTCTGTTTTGTTAAAGGTACGGACTAGGGGTGGTAGTGTAGCGGCATTGGGAATGTTTTCTCTGCACACATAAAGACTCAATACTAAGTGAGCATCACTGAATGCCACAGCATTGTTGGTGACCATATGCCTTCTTTTATGGTCACAGTCTATGGTTCTTCCAGCAATGATATTGCAATTTGTCATGAAGCATGCATCTTCTCAGCTTGGTTGTGCCAGTAAATCTGTGACTTCATTTACCTCCACCGGCTGCACAGTTGTCACATCTCAATCCAATAATGCACCGTTAGGATGAGATTGAACGAGAGGTTCACAATATTAATGTGTGGCTGAAAAAATCTGCAGAAACTTCATTATGCTCTTGAGTCAGCAAGGACCTAAACTCTTAGGCACCTTATCGAATGCGTCCTTTGAATAATTCAGGTTGTTTTAGAGTTGAGTAAGGTTCTACCCAGTGCTAGACTGATGTATCTGATAAAGTGGCTACTGAGTGTATAGTAACACAACATACTGTACCTGTCTATACATAACCGTAGGAGAACTGAAAGGTTAAGTGACACACTAAGTTAAATGGGGAGTCATTAGCTTTGGTGATTTCACGCATAAACTCTTCATACTTTAGGCTGTTATTGTTGTCGACTGTTTGCCAGGCCTTATCCTTTGAGACCTGGAGCACATGATAAACCGAAGGGAAAGTGTAGAAATGCTTTAATCTCCTCCCCAAAGTCCTCTTAAAACTCAGGCTGTCTCTCAATGTTTACTTTTTATGCAATTTATCATACTTTACTTAATGGAGTTGGTTATCTTGTTTTTTTTGAATATTATGCTTGTGAAGAACCTGTGAAGGCATGTTCTATGAAGTGTACTCTCTAAAGAATAAATGATTAGAAGGAAGTGAACAAAGACAGAATTCACCAACCCCTTCTGACCTCGCCACCTAGGATATTTACAAAGGCCTCTCTTGTTGGGGAGCACAAAATAACAGTGCAGAAAATTTTGCCTATTCTATGGAATAAAAAGGGCATAAAGCACATACTAAAAGCTCTGATAAGATCATACTTCAAGCACAACAAACATTTTGTCATCTTTTTTTTTTTAAACAGCTTTTTATATTTCATAGCTATGATGAGGCAGAGCTTAATCTGGGATCATCAGGTAAATACCAGGAACCATTCCAAATTGAGAATACTCCCTCAATTCGTGCTGGAATAAATAAAAGTTTCCAAATAGTGTAAAAAGCAAATTATCTCAGTTTGGGAATTTGCTCTATTTTGCTGCAGAAAAGTACTCCCTGCCAGTTGTGAACGGGAAGCCTTCAAGTTACAAAGACATTTTCCCAACTCAGTGAGCAATCAAGGGAGAACTCCCCCTGCTCTGTGGATAGAATAGCATCCAAGCTGTGGCTGCACATTTCCTTGTACGCAATGTCAGGCTGGCTCTGTCCCAGTCCCTAACTCCCATGCACACCTAGACTATAACAATATACCCCCCTGAACAGAATGAATCCTGTTTATAATGCCATTTGTCTCATTTTAGGAATTTGCTAGGTGGCATCACAGTTAAGCGCTTGCCTCCAATTGCATACTGGATGCCTTTGGATTAAAAGGATGCATCTCATCTCATCGAGCAATAAATTGAGATCCTCCTGCCCTATGGATGGGACAACGTTTAAGCTGCAGATGCACACATCTGTGTGTGCCATGGCAGGCTGATTCTCTTCCTGTGACCCACTCCTACTATACGTGTGCCTGAAGTATTAAACAAGCATTTGGTATGTGTGAGGAAACTGGACAAAATGGTGAAAGCCTGTGCAGTTGAGAAAGTACAGTCGCAACACAAACAGAAACCAAGCTAGGAATTGAACTTTGGTTTCTCAGGCAGTGAAACAGAAGCACAAACTACTGCACCAGCTTGTTTCATGTTAAATACTCAATTAAAAGGAGAGTGGTTTGAATAAAAGGAGAGTGGCCTTGTCGCTGTTAATAATGAGTGTTTTGTTTCCAGTTACTACAGTTTCCTCCCACAGATGTGCAGGTTAAGTTAACAGGTAACTCCAAAATTGTGTTGTGAGTGTGCCCTATGGTGGACTGGTGCCATATTTTTGGTTGGGTCTTGCTTTGCACCTGCTGCTTATTAGGACAGCTCCCTGATGAAACTGACTTATACATTGAAGATTTTTATTTTTTTTTATTTATTTATTTTTTTTGTTCTTTATTTCGCCTTATACAATATCTTGTATTAGGAATTTGAGCGCAGTGCCAGCCTTTGTACAGTGCCCCTGGAGCAATTGCAGGTTAAGAGCCTTGCTCAAGGGCCCAGCAGAGTAGGATCTCTTTTGGCAGTGATGAGGATTCGAACTGGCAACCTTCGGGATATCAGCACAGATCCTTAGCCTCAGTAACACCACTCCGCCCTTTAAAGATTTATTGATTAACAGAGATGGCATGAACTTGGGCATCTTCATTTATTTTTAAACTTTTTTTAGCTCAGTTTCACATACTTCTTTTATTCTTTATGCTCATTTAGCATTTTAGTATACCAGTACCTTGATTTATATCTGTTTTTCTTGGAAAGTTACTCTGAAGTTTTAAAAAATATTTCATGTGTTTCTGAACTGCTGTCTTGTTTTAATGTGGGGAGTGACATTTTTGGGGTTTTATGTACATATGTAAATATATTCCTGTGATGTATATCTCCTGCTTATATCCATTGTCACACATGTGCGCATGGTAGGCAGCTAAAGGGCTCAGGTAATTCCATGCCAGGCCAGTGGGTGGCAGAGTGCAATAATCCTTTATTTTTTTTATCCCTGCAGACCAAAAGTGAAATTCTGCCTTGACCCGATGACGCTATGTTCAGTTCCAGACTTGATGATGTCACTTCCGGGCTTGATGACATCACTTCTGGTTCTGGGCCCGATGACATCACTTCCCCTAACCAATCTTAAAAACCTGCCATCTTCCTTCTGTGAGTCAGTTCTGCTTTGGACTCAAATATGTAAACAACATTGAATCTAACTGCTTATTTTGCAGCCTTATTTCAAATATATGGGTGGCTGCCCCAAACCTTTTTCCTGTGTCAAGGCGTATTCTTCCGCACCATCTTTTTTAACAGCTATTATCGCAAGGGGGCTTATATTTTGCTGAGATGATTTATTTTGATAGTACCAACAAAACGTAAAACAGTATTATTACTGATTTAGTCTCAATTCATTGCAAGAGATCTTATGTATATTTGTTAGATTTACAGTATGTGCATTGGTTAGCATTTTGGGATATCTGATGTGGACACTAGGGGGCGCAGCCTGAGCCCTTATCCCCAGATACAACTGCAACATCCCAAGTCATGGAATGAAATTAAATGTTTTTATTTCAAAGGGTGTGTTGTTACAGGTTTCTTCCACAACTCAATCTCTTTTTCTTTTCTTATTCTACCTTCTTTTTCTCCTCCACTCTTCCAAGATGAGCTTTGTCCTTCTTCCATATCTGACTGTGACTCACCTTGGCGAAGCACAGAAGCTCCTTTTATGTCAAGCCTGTTAGTACTTCCAGTGCCTAAGTATTGCACCCCGGGGGCACTTCTGGGACAGGCAGAACCTCCTTAAATTGAAGAAGTCCTTTCCCAGCAGCTCCCCCTGGCAGCATCCAAGGACCCCAATAGAACTGCCCATCAGGACTACAGCTCCCATGGGGTTACAAATGGGAGCTCTATCAGAGGGATGCTGCCACCCAGTATGTTAGCAAAATACATGGCCTTGGGATGCAGTCTCCCTCTTTCTTTCATTTCTTATGATCTCAGAGCCAGGAAAGGTACCAACAACCAACCTGTCTGGGAAGCCCATCCATCCAGGTCCTACACTGAATACTACACTGACTATTTGTTAACAATGCTGATTTTGTACTCTGATTTCAATTCTTGTTTAGTCAATTTCCTGGCCTGCCTTTTTCACCTTGGTACAACACAGAACTCAACAGATCCATCTATTGTGTGTTGGGATTCTGAGCGTCCTCTAGTTGTCAGTAACAGCCATTTCCTTTTTATGGAACCTCTAACCCAGACAGACAACATGCCAGTAAATTTTACAGTTTTTGCAAAATTGAATAATAAGTGTGTAACGATGTTATGTTTAAAAACACACCCATATGGATATTTTCTCAGGCTACATGGCAAAGAGTTGATATGAGGACTTACATTTCTTTTATGCTCTGTTGTGTCAGTTCTTCTTGTAGTCAAAATGTTCTAAAAACTTTACATTTTACAAATGTAAGGACAAATTCCATTCAAACAAGCTTGTCTGATTGGTAAAGGTGTCCCGATATCTCTTCCATGTGGTTTATTGAAGCTGTCTGATATCCATTTCACCTTCACACAGTATACGGTAAGTTGTTCCAATTCCTAATACTAGTGTGAAAGTTTGGAGTATCAAGAATGTTTTATTACTACTCAAATCTTATTACTTTTGCTTTTCTCCTATCTTTATCAAGAAGTGCCTGTCACCTAAATTTCCTCCAAAAGTCATACATTTAGGATAACTGAAAATTCTTACATTTTTCCCAATGTGGATGTTTGTGTGTTCTATGATGGACTGGTGCCATGGGGTCTCATTTATAAAACTATACTCTGATTCAGGTATGAAAATATAGTCATGCCAAAAAACAGGAAAATGTTTACACCAAAAAAAAAAAAATCAGATTTAAAAAAACTTAAGAAATATGTGTATGTGAATGTGCCTCAAATCCTGCCTGGTTGCCACCCTAAAATACATGGACCTCTTACAAATCCCATCATGATGCAACAGACCTTCATTGGCTGGTAGAGCAGTCTCCGTCCTGACACATCATGCCATGCTCCTCAACTAAGTGTGTCAAGATCATGCATGGAATTATATCTCCTCTTTTCTTCACTCTGGGGGTCAGGAATAAGGCACCAGTGTCTGAGTGGGTACCCACTATCACCTGGCACATGTAATCAGATGACTGGTATTACAATGAATATTACGACCATGAAAAACGGTACATTCCGCCAGTTACCTTACCAACAGGCCAACCAGAATGTACAGTGCCATCAAGTCTGTCATAGCTACATTGTTTCAAAATAAATAAATCATAGGTTAATATATGCCACTGAGCCATGATGTCAATCTCATCTTGGTATCACAGATAACTTGTGCATTAATGGAATATAACTTCTTACATTTAACAAGAGCTGCTTTACTCTTGCTAGCTTCCCGTATTGCAATATGACTACAGTCAATTGCTGTGATTACATCAGGAAAACCAGACACTGCTGTAAAATTTATTTTTATGAAAGCAAAAACATGTTATATTTTATGTAAGTATGCCCACACTACGTGAAAACTGAATAAAGGACCTCAGTGGTCAGTTAATAGATTCCAGCAGAGCAGGCATGATGGCACAAAGCTTGACTGTGATATTTCTGACCTATTTATGATATAAAGTAATGAAAAAAAAAACTCAGTATAAATACGGACAATTGGTCCTCTTAAAAGTGAACTAAAATAGGATTTGTGCATCAAAATTAACACTTTTGAGGATGAGTCTGTTTGTCATGTCAATGGACATTATAATAACAGCTCAATTATATGAATCATTATGTGCGTGAGTTGGTTGGTTGGTTCAGCTGCATTTCCCTACTTGACCAAGGGTGTCGCCATTTCCCAGTTTCTTTTAAATGGTGCATACAGATGGGTCAGATTTGCTGTAAATACAAGCAAGTTGTCTCGTCAAGTTTTCTTTTACAAATCCCAACTTTAGCACAGAAAGATTTATAAAACTTGCATACACACAAAAAGAGGCCCAGAATGGACATACATAAGTTTTATAAAACCGACCCTTGGTCTTGGATGGTTTCTTCTTTGCACCTAATGTTTCTGGGATAGTCTGCAGTACTCCATGACCATTAATTGGATTAAGTGTATTAGAAAATGTCATCTTATGTTGTGAGTGGCAGTTCAGTGGCATGTACCGCTGCCTCACAGATCCAGTACCCTGGGTTTGAATCCAGCAACAGTTTGTTGTACAGTTTGCATATTTTCTCCAAGTCCCTAAAGATTTGCCCGTTAAGTTAATAGAGGAATCCAAGTTGGACCTGGGTGACATTTTGTCCTATGTCCAGGACTGTTTCCTGCCTTGCTCCCAGTGCTGCCCCCATCTCCCCTTAATTGGATTAAGCGGGTTTCAGAATATTGCATTATGTATTATATAGGTTATCACTCACATAGAGTACATCTTGTTCAGGTAGGACACACTTAATCTGTGCAGCATGGGATCTTGTATTATCGGAAAATAGTAACAACTAGATACATTTACACAGATGCAGATTTTTCTTCAAATTTTGTTTCCCACAGTCAGTCATTTTCCTTAGTGTGTGGTAATTATCTTGTTTTCGTTTTCCATTCACAGTACATCTAATTATCCTGCACAACAAAAGAGATGTAAAAAAAACTGATAGTAGGGAATCCCAAGTTATATTGCAATTGTGAAGAATGTGCATATCCTGAATGTATCGAAAAATGATAACTCATAATTCTGTTTAATAGGATTTCTATGCACATTTTCATTGTTGTGGTGGGTATGCATGGAATACAAAGGCAGATTACATACTTTGTATGTAACATTGGCCTATTTAAAGTTTTATCTATCTATCTATCTATCTATCTATCTATCTATCTATCTATCTATCTATCTATCTATCTATCTATCTATCTATCTATCT
>JANRMT010014220.1:0-18344 GCA_026402145.1 Polypterus bichir lapradei | reverse complement strand
GCTGCTGAGAAAGGCTTTGGCTCCCTATAATCCTGATTTAGATTAAGCAGGTTTGAGAATACAATGTTATGTTTAATCTGTTAAAGATACAAAAATGTAGAGAAATACAGCAGTAAAGCTTATTAGAATTGAAAATCAACATTTAGCTTCATATTTTTATACTAACAAGGTGGGGTACCTGCTGCTTTCCGGTGTGGAATAAAGCTTAGGTGCAGTCACTAAATAAATTCCCCAAGGTGTAGAAATGTTGGACCCAAATTAAAATTTTACTAACTTAAGCCCCTAAGAAGCAACCATCCTAACTGTGGCGTAGTTTTGCGTATTTATTCTATTTGGAAGGGGGTATATTTATATAACTGCAGCATATTTTTAAGGATAACAGAGTCTAAAGAAAATGATGGCATTATTTTGAATTATAAAGGAAATATAATGGAGCAGCTTGTTAAAGACATTATTCATATCCCACTCAATTCAAATAAGTGGGAACTTTTTTGAGAATGTGATATACAGTAAATGTCTAAACTCAGTTTTGTTTGTTGATTTGCTTACCTAAGAAATAAAAACTGCGGACTATATCTTCAAGATTTAGAGACAGAGTAATAACACTTTTGTTGGCATCAATTAATTTCCATTTGTTAGAATCATTTAGGAAATCATCTATTAACACTGATTTTTTGAAATGTTAAAATCTTTCTTTGTAAACATAACTCTTGCCTTTAAATAGGAGAAGCAAAATAAAGAGCTAATAACAATGTCTGCTGTAAGACCCATTGAGCACCAAGTAACATATGTATTTAACTCAATGTGTACTTAGAAATTCATGTTCTTCACTCTAGGAGTGTTTAAGGCAGTCTTTGGTGAAATGCAGTAATGAAAATATCTTTTTATGTTGCTCTTGGTGTCAAACATTTATATTATATCAAAGAATGTGATACAGTTTTCTTTATTACCTCATAAATCTTCAGTTAAATAAATAAAAACCCTAACAAAAATGAAGTAAATTGCAATATACTCAAAATATATGGACAAATCTTTCAATACAGCGTAACATATATGTATCTCAAATATATATTTTAATAATACATCTGAAATATATTAAAATAAATATGTTCCTTAATGTGTTGTAACAAACACATTTCCAAATACATCATGTATAATGCATACATTGTTTCCATCATTCATGGCTTATCATTTTACCTGGAAAACCTAAGCAAAGTCTTCCCAATGATTATAATTTATTTTTAACTCCCTGCAACTCTCTAAAAGTTGTTCAGTTCAGTCTCTCTGCCAGCTAATGTAGTTTTCAGTTTGTAGCCTTATTACTCGGTTAAAAATTGGTTTATTATTTGTTCTGTGTCAGAGTGTGATTTGGTGTAGAATATACTGTATTTCAATAACACAGACACCAATCAGATATCTGATGGATGATATTTTCAGTGGCAGCTTATTACATTCTTAAAATATAAAAATGACAGGTACCTTGAAATTTAAACTCTAAAATATGTTGTTTAGTAGATAGATAGATAGATATATAAAATGTATCTTACAGTGTATTATTCCAACTATTTTAAAATATATTAGGAATTATATTTGTATATTGCCACATACAAAAATGGTAATAATTTACATATTTTACAATACACTTCAGTATATTGCAAGATATTGTAATCTATTTATCCTTGAAGTAATATATTGCAAAAATATATTCATTCAGTGTAATATGATCAAAAGAGACAGTGAGAGTGTTGGAGCACCCGTAAACTAACACTGTATTATTGAAAATGGCTTGAATCAAAATAAAGCATGTGAAAACACGAAAATCAAGTCTTCTCAGACCAGAGTGCTATTCAGACTGTCCAAGATGGCCGTTCTTCCATTCATATGGCTGCCGGGGAGGAAGAGGCAGGTCCAGGTGGGTGGACCCCGGAACTGATGTCATTGGAAGAGAGCTAACAGTTTTCCAGTCTGCAGACAGAAGAAAAGAGAGAGCATTATCACACAGCGCCACCCCCTGGACTGGAGGAGAATTCCCATCACCTGAGACCTGAAACTGTCTGCCATGTGTCATGGTTCAGCCAGAATTTTCCCCCTGGCTGGTGTTCAAAGTTGTGTCCCTTATTTGTTTTGTTTAATTTCATAACATTTACTAATATCAATGTTTATTTTGTTTATTATATTTATTTTTCTATGTGTGAGTTGGTAAAGGGGAATGTCCTTTTTTATGCCCCTTGTGTTTTGTGGGTGGTTCTCCAAGGGCTGGGGCCACCTGCCAATTGCCAACAGGAATGGCCCTCCATCCTATTTAAAGGAGCACCTCCCATGGTTCTTGGTGGTTCATTGAACGCGTTTTTCTGAGTATCTGCTTTGGTTATTGATTTTGATTTTCTGGATTTTTGAAAGACTTCCTCTGTTTTTGACCTTCCCTCTGCATTTTGTATTGGGACTGTGTTATTTGATACATTTGAACCTCTTCTCCGTTTTGACCACTGCCTTTGGATTCTGTATTGGGACTTTGTTGTGTCTCTCTTGCCTCTTCAGGGATCTCCTTTGTGCTTTTTGGAGTTTTGTGCTTGCACAACCAGTTTTGTGGAAATGAACCTTTATTTTATAAGGATTTGTTCTTGGCCCTTTGGATTTCTAGTCAGGGTTTTTGACGGTGTTTTCTTCCCCACAAGTGGGCAACTTTTTAGAAGTATTTTGCACCGGTGCTTTCGGAACGTCCCAGATCATAACACCATGCACAAGTGTGTGATGGTAGTAATTAAATATATTTTGCTTGTCTTTCATTTTTGTAAGGGAAAAATCATTTTACAACTCCAACAAAAAATAAAAATTTTTTATTTAGGATTTCAAGACATGCTTTGTAATAAACCAAATTTTTGGTAAAGATAATTAGTATATTTTAAGTAATATTTCACAGTAAATACATTTTGCAAATAGTTTTGACAAACCTTGTTCTGATTAAAGGTCAACTCTCTTATAAATCTTTTTTACCTGAGATAAATAGCAAACAACTTCATCCTCCTCCTAAATAGCTAAATTAGACATCAGGAAAATTGAAAACCCAAAACAACAGTAAATTGAAAATGTATCATCCGTCTATTCAAGAGATAACTTTAGCCAGATTTTACAGCAGAACAAGCAATGGCAAATCATGAACACCACGACTACCTTTGAAAACACAACAAAACACACTCCTACGGCTTTGTGTTGCCAATCCTCATAACTGCATAGTATTGGAAAAAAAAAACAGACATCCAATACTGAAACACTTAAAAAACAAAAGAGCCCAACTTCCCCATTCAACACCACTGGGACCAAATCTGAACTGTGGTAAGAACAAAGTAAGCTAGAGATGAGTAGTTGATCTAAATGTGTAGAGAGCAGTCTGAAAGAGATGGAGAAATGAGAGATGTATAAGTGGGAGGAAAGAAGAGAACCTTTACAGTATCTGCACAAACATAAAATAATGTTAAGTACAGTAAATATAATAAAAAAAGTGTGTAAAATACATTTAATGCAGGGATTATGCAAAGTAAATAAGGAGACAAAGAACAATTTAAACCTCAGCTGCACCTTAGTCCTGCTTGCACAGACCTGAAAGCCTATCAAAGGGATGGCTTACACATTTGCCCTCCCATGAACTACCACTCTGCCTCCTCACTACTTGTTCCCACCCATGCACCCCACCTCCCAGTCATCTGAAAACTTTATTGTATTGTAGGTTTAATTTTAAATGGATACATTTGCCATTTTTGCCCATAATCTACCCTCAAAAACAAAGTAAGAATGTGATTTCAGAAAGGTTTGCAAAAACTGAAATCACTCATTCGTATAAGTATTCACACCTTTGGTTCTGTACTTTGTAGATGGCCCTTTGGCCGCAATTCCATCTTCTCCCAAGTCTTCTTGGGTAAGTCTCTTCAAGCTTTTCACAAGCTTTGCTCGGATCTACTGAGCCCTTACCGTGTAAAGTCTGAACATGTCATTTTGTTTGTTTTTGTTTATTTTTTGCCAATAGAATATCGTATAAAGATGACATCATCAAATGATTTTTGAATTTTGATAGGTATGATGCCTCACACTGCCAATGGCCATGGCAGTGTGCCTGTAACTTCATTAAAGTTTGATTAAATTCTTTTGGTGATCATCTTCTGTTATCTTATGTGAGACACATGAACTCTGATTACACAGCAAAGACTTTTTGTTAGCCTGAGAAAACTAGTTTCTTCTATTTCAAAGCATCCCCAAATACATTAACAATTCATTATTTAAGAAGTCAGACTCAATAATGACTTCATTTATTTATTCAAAACATCCACGCATCCAAAGGGAGACTTTACAATGACTTAAAGCAGAAGGGGACATGTCACTACCCAACTTTCAATTTAATTATTGGGCAGTAAATACACTAGCTATAAAGACCTCGATACAAATTGATGAATATCCACAAACCTGGTCTGCAATAGAAATAAAATCGTGCAGTATTTTTTATATTCCCTGCTCTGTGCCCAAGTTAATACAAACTGCCATCATTACACTAAAAATACAATTACCCTTCATTGTCTCAGAAAATGGAACCAATGTAAGAAGCACTTTAAGACAGAAAAGCTTTTCTTTGTTGCACCTTTACATAACAACCACCTTTTCCTACCTGCTCAAAAATATACACTATTCAATGTCTGGAAAATGTCCGGGATTAAAACACTTAGAGACTTGTATATAGATAATTTTTTTTGCATCCTATGGACAGTTACACAGAGAAAACTAGTTTCCCTTGCAATTTCTTTTCAAGGCTTTTTCAAGTATAGTTTTGACCCAGGTGTGTTTAAGTCCTTTTTCATTTATTGCTGATTTCTTAGACATTGGTAAATTAACCCCATCTCTGCCCAGTCCATTCTTCTTGAATTGCCTATAAATGAGACCACTAGTCCGAGTTATTTAGTCTTTTTAATGAATAGATCAAACCCGATACACTAAATATGTTAATCACAATATGTTCACAATGATCTCTAGATAGTAAAAGGATTGCTTTGCGGTTCTCATATCTGCATGACGGTCATCCATACCTAATTGTCCTTTTTTAAGAAGTGACAATGGCGGCACGCACAGATGCTGCGGCTTTGTGCTCCCCAAATAGGTGCTCTTTTCTGCTATTATTGTTCTTAATATTGACTTTCATCGTTTTACACACGGAAGCGAGCATCCACTACAGTCGTCAAAAGCTTCTACAGATCGGCTCTAATAGCAAAGATAATTATTATAACACAGAAGCATTACCACAGGAGATTTTCAGATCACCGAGACTTACATTGACTCCTACACTTGAAAGTATAGAGCTGCCAGAGCTAACCTCAAGAAGGGCATCACGTCTGATAAACTAATGTACAAACAACGGATTGTGAGGGACTTTGACAGTAACTCAAACTCACAGCGGATGTGGCAAGGCATCCGATTAATCACAGATTACAAAAAAAAAAATGACGTACAATACACAATGGGCAATAACAATGCCAACCTAGCAGAGGAACTTAACAGTTTCTTTGCACGGTTTGACAAGGACAATAACCGGCCTCCAATCAGCTTCGAGCTGACCGCAGACTCACAGCCTTTGGTCATACACATACATGATGTGCGGTGGGCACTCAAAAACATCAATACAAGGAAGGCAGCAGGTCCTGATAATGTGCAAGGACGTGTGCTCCAGGCTTGCGCTGACCAATTAACAGAGATATTTACACACATATTCAACCTCTGTCTCTCCTCAGGTGTAGTCCCCTTGTGCCGGAAATCCACAACCATTGTACCTGTTCCTAAAAAACCGAGGATAACCTGTCTTAATGACTATTGACCAGTCCCTCTCACCCTTGTCATTGCAAAGTACTTTGAACGACTGGTAATCACCCACATCAAAGCCTCCATCCCAGCTGATCTAGACCAACACCAGTTTGCCTATTGGTCAAACAGATCAACTGAGGACGCCTTCTATGTGGCTCTACATGCTGCCCTCTCACACCTGGAATAGCCCAACACCTATGTTAGGATGCTCTTCATTGACTACAGCTCTGCACTTAATACCATCATACCTAACCAGCTGATCAAAAAACTCTACGCACTAGGACTTGTTCCGTCCATATGCAACTGGTTACTGGATTTTCTCACCAACCGCTCCCAGTCTGTTAGGATGAGCAAACACACATCCTCCACCCTTACCCTGAGCACCGGTGTGCCGCAAGGATGTGTACTAAGTCCCCTTCTCTATGCACTCTTCACCCATGACTGTCAAACCATCTAACAATCAAACATTATTGTTAAATTTGCAGATGATATGACTGTCATTGGGCTTGTAACAGACAACAATGAAGCTGCATATAGGGAAGAGGTTCAGAATCTGACAGCATGGTGTAACACCAACAACCTGGTCTTAAATACGAAAAAGACCAAAGAAGTTATTCTGGACTTTAGGACCACCAAAAAGACCAATCACAGTCATAACAATCAATGCAGATGCTGTGGAGAGAGTTTCCAGCTTTAAGTTTCTAGGAGTCGCCATCTCAGAGGACCTGTCCTGGGCTGACAACAACTTGGCTATAATAGGCAAAGCACAACAATGCCTCTATTTTCTCAGGAAGCTAAGGAGAGCTGACCTCCCCCAGAAACTGCTGGTTAATTTCTATAGATGCTATATAGAGAGCATCTTAACTTAGCTGCTAGAATCCTAACTAGGAAAAGAAAATCCGAACACATTTCTCCAGTTCTGATGTCACTACACTGGTTACCTGTGTCATTCAGGATTGACTTTAAAATTCTGCTGATGTTATATAAAGCCTTAAATAATCTCGCCCCTTCTTATATATCGGAGTGTCTGACACCTTATATTCCAAATCGTAACCTCAGATCCTCAAATGAGTGTCTCCTTAGAATTCCGAGAACAAAACTTAAAAGAAGTGGTGAGGCGGCTTTCTGCTGCTATGCACCTAAAATCTGGAATAGCCTGCCAATAGGAATTCGCCAGGCTAATACAGTAGAGCACTTTAAAACACTGCTGAAAACATATTACTTTAACATGGCCTTTCTATAACTTCAATTTAACTTAATTTAACGTAATCCTGATACTCTGTATGTTCAATTTCATCATAATAACTATTCAGGGTAGCTCTAAAATCCGTACTGACCCCTACTCTCTTTTCTGTTTCTTTTTCCGGTTTCTTTGTGGTGGTGGCCTGCGCCACCTCCACCTACTCAAAGCTTCATGATGCTCCAACAATGATGGATGGACTAAAAGGCAGAATTCTACGTGACCATCATCAAGCCTTTCCGTGAGAACCCTAAATCCAAAGAGGACTGTTTCATTTATGTTAGGTAGAATGCCCAGAGGGGACTGGGCGGTCTCATGGTCTGGAATCCCTACAGATTTTATTTTTTTTTTCGTTTTTTTTTTTTGTTTTTTCTGTCCCCCCTGGCCATTGGACCTTACTCTTATTCGATGTTAATTAATGTTAATTTATTTTGTTTTCTTATTGTGTCTTTTATTTTTCTATTCTTTATTATGTAAAGCACTTTGAGCTACTGTTTGTATGAATATGTGCTATATAAATAAATGTTGTTGTTGTTGTTAACTAACTGCATGATGGCCTGGTACAACAGCTGCACCAAGGCTGCTAAAGAAGCCCTGCAGCGGGTCATAAAAACAGCAGAGGCCATTATTGGGACTGAACTGCCATCACTTAAACTCTTGTATAAGACTCTCTTTGTGAGAACGGTCAAAAACATTCTCAAGGAGAAAACTCATCCTGGAAATTCTTTGTTTGAGCTCCTCCCGTCAGGAAGACGCTTTAGGTCAATCTGAGTACGCACTAACAGACTAAAAAATAGCTTTTTCCCATGTGCCATAAACTTTCTGAACTCTGAATTTTTTTCAGTCTGAGGTCATTTTTAATTGAACATGTGCAATAAGCTATATTAGTAATGTGCAATATATTAATCTAATACAATATATAATATGTAATGTATTATTATTAACAGGTGCAATAACAATGCTGCTGTACTTTGTGCAATAATAATTTGCTCTTGTTACTTGATCACTTAACACTGTATACAACATATTTGGAATTATTTGACTTTTCTTGAAGTGCACCTTGGGGCTGTCACAGCCTTACCTGTAATCTTTAAAATAAATAAATTATTCCAGCTACCATCGTCTGAGGTAAAACTTTTGTTATGCTACATATTTGACATTATTTTTACTTTTTCCAGATGATTATCTTTTAATCGTATACTTGAAATGAAAGATAAAACCTTGAACCACAGCCTGATTCTGTGTGTGGTTTCTTCTTGTTTTCAAATGACTCTTTAAAGTGTTCAATGAAAAATTATCACTTTAGTCCTACTGTAAAAATGCATTAATATAAATGAATACATCTGATATTGTGATTATTCAGTTACTTTAATGTGAATAACAGGAAATGTTATAAGAGCCATCTGATAATTTTTATTTGCTTACTAAATCCCAGCTTGGAAATGATTGTGTAATGCTGTAGCTTTCCAAGTTGTATAATCCTTTTGTATTTAGTGAACCTTAATTTTATGTGCTTCTATAGAATTCATTGCATTGTTTGCAATACATTATTATGAAGGCAAACTGTTGCATGTATCACATAATTATCTTTTCTGAAATATGAAAGCAGTAGACAATTTGAATGAGAAAAATAAACTATGAATCCGTTTTTTTACATCTTTTTGAAATGTTTCTTTAGAACATAGACTTTCTCTTTGATATTTTAAAACATACCAACAAGTAAGAAACAAACTGAGTAATAAACAAGTGACCCACATAATAACATTGGTTTTTAAGACTGGGTAAAATTATATTCTTTAATCATATTCATTTTCAAGACATCTTTCAGCACTTTTATTTTTTTATCTTGCAGCATCTTTTGAAATCCTTCCTGGTCCAGACACCAGAGCCACAGAAGTCACCACCAAAACAACCAAACGCCCTTATTTCTTCTTATTTTCCTGTCCCATAGCCCCTGCTGCGATCTCCACCGGGCAGCTGTCAGTCCTCTAGAGACACCACCAGTGCTATCAAGTGTTCTGTGCCTACTACTTGTATTTGCCCTTCTCTCAAAGCGCATCGCTAGCTCTTTGCCTAGTCACTTCAAAACTTCTTGTTTAAGACCAGCCTGTGTAACAACTTTTAACTGTCAATTCTAGCATCTGGAAACTCATCTGTAATGGGAAAAGAGTCTACACTCAATAACCTGTAATGACAAATTGAAATCATGTTTTCAGAAATGTTTGCAAATTTATTGAAAATCAAAACTTGTAATTTCACATTTAAAGAAGTAATCAGACTCTTTGCTGTGGCATTCCAAAATGATGCCAGGCGGGTCCCATTTGCTTTAATCATCCTTGAGATGTGTCTAGAACTTGACTGGAGTCCACCTGTGGCAAAATTAATTGATTGGGCATAATTTAATAAGGCACACACTTGTGTATATACAGTAGGTTCTCACAATTCACACTGCACATCAGGACAAATACCAAACCATGAAGTCATTATGTTATGGGGTGCTTCCCAGAGACAAGAGATATGGAAAGGGGCAAGGATAGGGTGACCCGTCCAAATTGAGAAAAAGATGAATGCAGTTTAATACAGAGAGGTCCTTGAAGAAACCCTGCTAAAGAGTGTGTGCAACCTCAGACTATGGTGATGGATCACCTTTTAGCACAACAATGAACCAAAGTATATAGCCATAACAACAATATAGTGTCTTTGAGACAAGCCTCTCTGACTATCGCTGAATGGCCCAGCCAAAGCCTAGTCTTAATCCATTAGAACATCTGTGGCGAGACAAGAAGATGGCAGTTTAGACACTTCCCATCCAATCTAACAGATTTTGAGAAGATCAACCAGAAAGATTAGGATAATCTGCCCAAATTATATGAATGAGAGAGTTCAGTATTTTAATTTTAATTTGCATAAAACTAATAAAAGTAAAGGCATCAACATACTGCTGTGTTTGCATACATTAAAACTCCCACTCAGCAATGTAGTGTATGTCTACAGTCTTTAGATTGTGCTCTTATTCTTTTGAAAAAAAATATTTTTGAAAATATTCAGAATGTACAATTTTGAAATTAACTTGAATGAACAATTAAAAGAATAAATGGCACCTTGACAAGCAGGATATACATCCATCCATCCATTAATCCATCCATTTTCCAACCCGCTGAATCCAAACACAGGGTCACGGGGGTCTACTGGAGCCAATCCCAGCCAACACAGGGCACAAGGCAGGAACCAATCCTGGGCAGGGTGCCAACCCACCACAGGGATATACATATAGTATACTAAAAAATAGCTTAACTGTTAAGTTAAAAACAACTAAGGTTACCAAATATTTAGCAGGACAAGCAATATATGAATAATTTAATAGAGGAACTCTTTGTTTGGCTCTGTTCCAGCCCTGCTAGCTATACAAGGTGAGTAGTAACGGGATCACAGAGCTCAAGCAGTGCACAGCAGATTATATGTCAAGAACCATCTTTTTAATTTTGTAAGTAAAAAGAAAAAGGGAAAAAGAGAGCAGACTTGATAGCACAGTAAGGTGAGACAGTGCATTTATTATAGCATTATATCATTTCTTATCAGCAGGAGGTTTTAGACACAAGAGATATGGGCACGCAAAGGGTATACCCATTACATATTGGGAAACAGACAGAGCAGCTTTAATTAACAATTTAACTGCTGAAATACTGGGGGAATTGCTCTTTCAAGTTAGACATCAGAAGAGCTACACTCAGTCCTGAGATGACCTAAGAAATAAGATTGGCTCTATGGCAAGTGGCTTAAGTTGTTGAAGAATAGAATGAAGGCACTTAGAGTATCCCACCACTTTTAACACATAAAAGTTGTTTTAATGTATCTTAAGTACAATGACAAAAAAGACCAAAAGTCAAGGAGGTGGGTATTCACATACACTTTAGTCAGCACTGTTATTGGTGGCAAAAAATTCCCACCTGACAAAACTCTAGAATAAGTAGCCTTGCTCTTTCTGGGTAGCCATTCTTTTAATTTGTGTTGGTCCCTACTTCATACAGTACTCTTTGGCTTAACTGCCTCAAGGTGATGGCAGTTTTGACCATTAGATCTAATCACATAAGTTGTCAAAACCTTGTCTACTACTCATTTTGGTTCACCGCTTCCACACCTTTCTACCAAAACACTTTCACTTTTCAAAACTCATCTTTTCGTCTTTCTCACCAACTGATGTCCTCAATATCCAAGCACCTCACTAACATGTAAAGGCATGGGTCTCTCACACACTTCGCTGCTTCTATAAATTCTAATAAAAACAAAAGGATGAATGATTTTTTCAAATTGGCTTTATAATGCATACAAGAAAGAAAAAAAATATTTTTTTTCAGAGAGTACATGACACTTTGTGGTGGGTGTATTTTCTGTACAATAGCTCTCTGGGGTCCATTTGTTTTTTAGCCTTTTTTTCAGTGTATGTCCTCTTAAAGCCTAACATTATTCAAAATACCTTTCTACAAAGGTTTTAGTGACATCTGCCAGATGATTCTGAGGTTTCTAGCCCTGTAAAGAAAGATTTCCACATTAAGTCCTTGGATGCTGGTAAGACTAATTTAATAATACAGAAGTTTGTCTTTGATAAACTTGTTGCCATGAGAAACCTCCATATATTTCAGAATCTGGAGGAACTCAGAACACCTTGCCATGATATATCTTACATCCTAAGTGATTTCTCCCCATCATTCCATATAGTAGATATTCCCAGTGAACATTAGAATAATCTAGAGAAGAATAGGCCATTCTGCACAACAAAGCTCGCCATTCATATTCATTTAATTCTTTTAAAATAATGCCAAGTCTAGTTTTGAAAGTCCCTAAAGTCCTACTGTCTACCACACTACTTGGTAACTTATGTCTATGGGTCACCGAGCAAAGAAAAACTTCCTAATGTTTGTGTGAAATTTACCTTTAACAAGTTTCCAACTGTGTCCCCGTGTTCTTGTTGAACTCATTTTAAAATAACAGACTCGATTCACTGGACTAATTCGCTTCATGATTTTAAACACTTCAATCATGTCTCCTCTTAATCTCCCTTTGCTTAAACTGAAAAGGCTCAGCTCTTTTAATCTTTCCTCATGATTCATCCCCTGTTGCCCTGAAATCAGCCCAGTTGCTCTTCTCTGGAAATTTTATAGCGCTGCTATGTCTTTTTTTCAGTCTGGAGACTAAAAGTGTACATAATACTCCAGATGAGGCCTCACCAGTGCTTTTTAAAGTTTGAGCATAACCTCCTTGGACTTGCACTCCACAACGTGTGCTATATAACCTAACACTCTTTTAGACTTCTTAATGGCTTCTGAACACTGTCTGGTAGTTAACAGTGATGAGTCCACTACTGCTCTTGAATCCTTCTCATAAGGGGTACTTTTGATTTTCAGACTTCCTATTGTATATTCAAATCTAACATTTTTACTTCCTACATGTAATATTTTATATTTACTGACATCAAATTTTATCTGCCACAAATCTGCCCAAGTCATTTATGCTGTCTATGCCCCAGGTTTTAAATTATCTGCCAATCCATCTTGCTTGGTATCATCTGCAAACTTAACCAGCTTCTTACTTCTATTCATATCCAGATCATTTGTATATACTAAAAATAGCAGCAGTCCTGGCACTGACCCCTGTGGAACACCATTCTTAACATCAGCCAATTCTGATAAGGTTCCTCACACCATCTGATTGGTTACCACTTTTATATAATGGGATAATAGTTGCCATTTTCCAGTCCTTAGTAATTTCCCCAGTGTCCAGTGACTCCCTAAAAATATGTGTCAAGGGTTTATATATGTACATGCTAACCTCCTTAAGAACTCAAAATATTATCTGGTCCTGTTGATTTATTTGATTTCAGCCTATTTAATCTGAGTAGTACTTCTACATCTATAATTTTCAAATCACTCACTTACTCACATGTGAAGACCACAGAAAAATGCAAGATTAGAGCATCTGCTATTTCACTGTATTTTTTAATACTCATTTACTACTCCTAATGCACTTCACCTCCTCCTTGACTTATCTCTACTACTAAAATACCGAAAGAATCTATATGGGTCATATTTTACTTTATCTGCTATATTCCTCTCCATCTGTCTTTTAGCCTTCCTAATATCCTTGTTAATGGTTGCCCTTGTGTTTTACAATTCTCATCGGAGTTGTCAGTATTATATGCCTTATACATTTTAGAAATTTACAGACCATTTCCCCATAATTTAATTTCTTTCAAAAAGACATGACATCTCCAAGCTATCTGAGAAAAAAGATACATTCCTCACAATCATTGAAGTAAAGCACAATTTGGAGTCTATAAATAAGGGTAAATCACCAGGGCCAGGTGGTTGACCTCCAAAATGCCTGCCTGCTTTTTTGTAACCTTTTTTGTAATCATCTGTTTGCCCCATCTGAACGATAAATGATACTACTTCCGCCACAACAATGAATTACTCAGTTAATAAAGCCATGATCAAATTATACGTAAATGATTTTAAAGTAACGGATTAATGGAAAATATAAATTTTCCTTATCATTTATTTATCTTTCCCATTTGGAAAAGAAAGCTGCCACCTAATGGGAAGGCCTTGTAAGATCAAGGAGCCAAGGAATAAATTGACTATGATTTAAATTTGTCCAATATGGAGAACAATCCCATCCTCCAAAACATGTAATATTTTTTTTTACAAATAACCAATCTTTCTTCTAAAAACTCTAATCACCAACATGCTCAATTTTAGATTGCATATTATTTGTATCTTATACCATAAAGTATTATGCTATTAGTCTGGCCACTGACTCCTACTGCCAATTCTGGTTTTTAAATGCCCTCATACATTTCTCCATATGTTTATGACCTTATTATTCCTTTTGTTTTCACTGACTCCATTTTCGGTCTCTGACTGTCTTTCCTCAATCCTTTCTATTGATATTTCTTTCTTACTCCTCTGCTCTCTCCTTTTTCTCTACACAGTGCAGGCACTATTGCAGCCAAATCACAACTGAACTCTTAATGGAAACCCCTCCATCCCCCACCTAATCTCCTAAAGTCTTTTTTTATAACCTGGTAGATTAACTGGCCACCCAATTACGAGAGGCTATCTTTTACTCAAAGGGTCAGAATCTGGATGCTTGGTGATCAGTGACAGTGGGAGCTTTTAATTCTTTTAACTTCATTTCTCACTCTTTTTAGACACCTGGGGCCTCATGTATAACGCTGTGTGTAGAATTCGCACTATAACATGGCGTAAGCACAAAAGCTGAAATGTGCTTAGGCACAGAAAAATCCAGATACAGGAATCTGTGTGTACTCCAACTTCCACGTTCTTCCGCTACATAAATCCCGGTCAGCGTGAAAAATAACGCTCGTGCACGCGCTTTATGTAATGCCCCAACTCCTCCCAGAATTACACCTCTTTGAATATGCAAATCAATATAAATCGCCCTTAAGTTCAGCCTTCTGTGAAAAGACAATAGGAAAAGCACGGGGAAAAATATAAGAATTTTAACGAATACCAAGTGGAGGCAAAGGAAAAACATACTATTTGTTTAATTAAACCGTGGTATAATCAACAAAAGGAAGCTGATCGAGTGACATAGCGTGTTGGAGAAACTTGAAAGCTCACATTCACAAAGTCGCACAGTACTGGAAATAAAAAAGAAGTCACATATCAAAGTTGCCGTGAAAAGGCGAGTTGTAGCCTACCGTCTGAGCTTATTAGGGTACAGACAAAAAAATAGGCACACAGTGGGGAAAAAGCACGAAATGTCAACTTCAATCTCGAAATTTACACTTTAATCATGTAGTTTATTTTGTCATTAAAGTAGAACATCATAAACTTCATCTTAAAATCGTTTAATTAACCAGTTTCTCAAATCCCATCGTAATTAAAGTAGCACGTTAAATGCTTTGTTTTGTATGTGATCTTCTATGTGCTCTATGTGTGTGAATCACTACTTGCTTCTTAAACCGGCTCTTTTCCTCCGACTGGACACAGAATCCATTAGATTTGTGATATTACAGCTCTCTGAATAACTAAAATACTGAGATGTATACGTGATATCATTTTCATGATGATAGGAGTTAAAGCACGTTATTAAATATGGGTTTCACGGCGCAGTGATTGTGCGCGACCTTCGATGAAATTATTTATTGCAGTAGTACTCATGGGCGGCTCTAGGCTTGTGGCGGCCCTGGGCAGAGAAAGAATCGGTGGCCCCTTCGCCCGCCAATGTCAATATGGTATCTTATGTACGGCGGATGGCCACGTCTGTTGTGGATACTGCATAGCCGCCTCGTGTTCTTGACACAAGCGTTTAACTTTTGTCGAAATTTGCCGATGTATTTTTATCTGTGTCGTTATTTTCTCTTTCTGTTTTATGTTCAATATATATTGGCGTGGCCACCCCTGCAGTCCTTGCTTTTCTTTCTCCAAGTAACTGATCGCCACACAATCAGCTCTGTAATAGACGTTAAGCCATCTGTAAGCTTAGAGCGCTGATTCTTCAAAATGAACAAATATCTTCGTAGTACATGTTTAATTATTCTATCCTTCACGCCAGTCCCAGTGAAGAATATAGATTATTTAAATGAAGTTAAAGTTTTATCTGTCTGTATTGTACTTAAAAGTACAATTACCCCACTGTAAACTTGCACTACAGTTGTAAAATTGCACAACCTGCTCCACTTTATAAAGCGCGTATTTACATATGATGATGATATCATTTTTAAGATGAAATGCAGCAAAATATGTTGATTATGTTATACAGATACAACTTAAACTTTATTTAAATAATCTGTATTGTCAATAATATAACATGTGAGGACACGTTGCCGCAGCGCTAGTAAGTTCACGTATTGTTCCTGCCTTGCGCGTTGTATATTTGCTGTGGCTGGTGTGACACTGGAAGGATAGACATAGAATAATTAAACATGTACTATGTAGATATTTCAATGTTTCTTAAAATTTTTGAAGAATCATCGTTGTAAGCTTACAGATGGCTTAATGTCTATTACAGAGCTGATTGTGTGGTGATTGGGTATTTGGGGAAAGAAAAGTAAGGACAGGAATTGCAGGTTAGTACATTTGAAAGAGACAGTAGTGCTACAATAAATTATTTCATCGAAATAATTTATTGTAGCAGCATCTTGTGTGAGACATGAACAATCACTGCGCCATCGTTTAATAACATGCTTTCATTCCAATCATCATGAAAATGATATCACGTATACATCTCAGTATTTTAATTATTCAGAGAGCTGTAATATCACGAATGTAATGGATTCTGTGTCCTGTCGGAGAAAGAGAAAGAACGGAAGCACGTAGTGATTCTCACACATAGAGCACATTGAAGATCAAATACAAAACAAAGCATTTAAGATACTACTTTAGTTACAATGGGATTTGAGAAACTAGTAAAATAAATGAATTTAAGATGAAGTTTATGATGTTCTTCTTTAATGTCAAAATGAACTACGTGGTTAAAGTGGAAATTTCGAGATTAAAGTTGACATTTTGTGCTTTTTTCCCACTGTGTGCCTATTTTTTTGTCTGTACCCTAATAAGCTCAGACGATGGGCTACAACTCGCCTTTTCACTGCGACTTTGATACGTGACTTCTTTTTTATTTTGGCACTGTGTGACTTTGTGAACTTGAGCTTTCGAGTTTCTCTGACACTATGTCACTCGATCAACTCCCTTTTGTTGATTATACCACTATTTAAATCAACAAATAGTATGTTTTTCCTTTGCCTCCACTTGGTATTCGCTGAAATTCTTATATTTTCCACCTTGCTTTTCCCATTGTCTTTTCACAGAACGCTGAGCTTAAGGGCTATTTATATTGATTTACATATTCAAAGAGGTGTAATTCTGGGAGGAATTGGGGCGGGACAGCATGTGCATGCACGAACGTTACTTTTCACGCTGACTGGGATTTATGGAGCGGAAGAACACAGAAGTTGGAGTACGCACAGATTCCTGCATCTGGATTTTTCTGTGCGTAAGCACATTTCGGCTTTTGTGCTTACGTCATGTTATAATGCGAATTCTACGCATGGTGTTATGCATGAGGCCCCTGGATTTTAAAGGTACATACAGGTGCCAGTACACAAGGCATCATATAGCTCTAATCAGGGTATACTTGACTAAAGTACTGAGTCTTCAGCCTGGATTTAAAAGCTGAGGCATAAGGCAATGTGTAAAGTTCAAATACCCAGAAAGTGTATAACAAAGAAATATGTCACAAGTTTTTATAAGTTTATCTGTAATCTCAGATAGAGACAAGACATGAGTGTTGACCTTGTATCCCAATTCAATAAAGACATCACGTACCACACATGTCTGGTTTGTGATCTTGGTAACATTATAACAAATGCTCAAAAATGGTGGAACCCATATGAGACTAAGACGGTGTAAGATGATGCAAAATTGTTTTAACAACATTAAATACTGTACAAAACCAGTAATATAATTTGAATTCACCATGCTTCAAAATGCAAACAAAGTGAAATAACATCAATAAAACATAACAGGGAGGTCAGAAAAAAAATTAAAATAAACAAATTTCATAACACCTCCTAGTGCATAGGTGTGCTAAATCAGGTACAAGGGAGCTTGTTTGTTGGGGTGTCTCACTTCAGGTAATCAATCGGAGGAGTTTGTAAATCAAAGATTTTAAAATAAACTAGATTGTTGTTATTAACTGAACACTTAGGACGTAAGGAAACCCAGAGAAGAATTTCATAGTAGAGATTAGCAGAGAACATCAGAATATTTACTCACATGCATATGTTGTTTTATATTTTTTTATTCAGCCTCATGACATAGCATTCAAGGGGCTTAGACTGCTGGAAAGTTTCTTTTTGGAAGGAATTTTTAGGAAAGGAATAACACCACCCGAGGCCTTGAACAAGAATAGTCAGCATTAAATCATTACTTCTTGAAAATAACTCCTTCATCATTTCACCAGAAACCAGAAACAATGTACATTGTTTTCACCATTAAAATGTAAATGTTTAGCCAGGGCTTGCACATTGTGGGACTCTTTAAGATTTAGGCCTGGAACGTCCTGCAGGGCATCATTAATATACAGATGTAAGTCCTATTTTTCTTACATATGTAATAATGCAATAGCAATATTCCAACAATAAGAAAAAAAAAACAACTTAGACCCACAGTCTTCTCACTAACTGTGAAACTATGGTTGCCATGACAACAAATGGCTAGATTGCCCCCAGAAGTGCAAAGCA
>JANRMT010014199.1:22214-44362 GCA_026402145.1 Polypterus bichir lapradei | reverse complement strand
GGGGGGGAGGTGTTGGACTATCGATCAGGCAATTAAACACAGACCAGGCAGCAAAGGACCGGGTGGGTGGTTGCAGGAAAGTTCGGGGCTGTTAAGTCAACTCAGGAGTTGTAGGAGTGACTTTATGTAACACCTGTTATTTCAAAGAAGTCTGAAATAAATTCACAAGTGAGAAATTATTCTGACTGGTTATTGGAACATTACAGTATCACACAGATTTAACTGAAATATTGTGTCAATGTTGGGTTTGTGAGTTGGTGGTCAGTGACACAAACACAGAACTCAGTGGATGTTCATCTGAGCATGTGGCTTTCATTATAGAAGGAGTGCTGTCTCTGTCGAACGTACCAAACCCCAGTTCCTACCCTTCCTTTTTCTTTCTCCACATAATCAATCGCCACACGATAAACATGTTTGTGAAAATAAATCTAGCCATAGTGTTAGGAACTTTGAAGTAATTTTGAAAATTCATCCATCCATCCACGGTCGTACCATCCCAGTAAACAACAATGCTCATCGCTGGCTGAATACGAGTAAACACACACACACACATACACTAGCAGGGTCAATTTAGCATAACAAAATCTCACATCCTATGTATATCCCTTTGGAAGGAAACTGAAGCACGCTGAGTAAACACATAAAAACAAGCAAATTCAAGGCAGGGAACACCTGGGTCCCCCTTGCTGCGAGGCAGCAGCGCTTCCGCCACCCCCCCGTGCCCCCACTATACATGCTTAAATGCATGTCATCATGAAAATGATATCAAGCATTAATCTTAGTATTCTAAAATTTAAGCAGCGCGTAGTGATGGGTCAGGGAACACTTAATGCAAAGCATTTAATGTGCTACATTAGTTATCACGGGGTTTGAGAAAATCAAGTAAATGAAACATTGATTTTAAGATGAAGTTTACAACGTTCTACTTTAATGGCAAAATGAACTACAGGGTTAAAGTGGAACCGTCGAGAATAAAGTCGGCTTACATAACTTTTTATCTATCCACCTTTGAGGCGTATGCGTAGTAACAAAACTCGATTGTTTCTTCTTCAAAAGAGAATGCCTCGTGCGTCCAGTGACGTATTTTTGACAGTTTGTTCACGCTTGAGTTTTGTACTCGTAATTGCAAGTACAAAAGTGTGGTACACTCAAAAAAAAAAAAAAAAAAGTGGCCACAATAGTTTTTCTTATTAATGTAATACATCGCCAAAAGTGAATACTATTTGGTAAACAAAAGGTCCTTGTTATGGATTGGACCATGAAAACAGACTGTGGAATGAGCAGTAATTAGTAGGAACGTGTTTCACACTGAAGTGGTTCCGTCAGGGCTGCAGTAAAGGGACGAACTTTGACCTGCCCCTCAGACGCAAGTTGGACAACAAACTGAAAGCAGTGTGCTCTCCTTGCTGCTCCACTTTACCTATTTTACAGGTAAGTGTACACTGAACAAAATGGCATGTCAGATTAAAATAAAAAAACATCAGTTGCACATAATAAAATTGTGTTTATCAAAAATAATTTAATTATGCTTAATGCACTAAATTATTATATTCTGAAACAAGATGATATTTTTATATAAAATGAATGAAACAATTTCATTCACTATTAAATTAATTATGTTAAATAAACATGTCTCATGTCAATAAAGCAACTCCATGCTGGGAGGACCCAGGAAGCAAACCCGTGTCTTCTTACTGCGAGGCAGCAGTGCTACGACTGCGCCACCCTTGATAAAATATTGAAAGAGAATACAATAAAAAACGCAAAATGGAGTAACTTTAGTCTATGTGATTAAGTATATGAATATCTGAATATTTATCGTTGTGTGTGTTTTTATTTTTTTATCTTTTATTTCACTAACATTTTGCTCTTAACCAGTGAAAATAACTCAAACGAACAACCTGTTGTTTCTTTGAAAGTCACATAACTTTACGCCAAGTTATCCAACTTCTGCTGATGATAAATATGCTTGGTGCGTATTAATTTCCAGTGAGGACTAAATATAACTATTTTGACTTTTACCTAAATGTCTGAAATTAGTATATTGCATATCCCACAAGATTCAATAAATTAAACATGATCGAGTTATGTTCAAAAGTGGAACAAAAACAATACATGTAATATAAAGTAAATATATTCTTGTAAATGTAACAACCTGCCATTTCCCTTTTTTTCAGTGTACATGTCCAAACCAACACAATCTCGCCTCTCTGACTTTGTCTCCCAACCGTCCAACCTGAACTGACCCTCTAATGCCCTCATTTCTAATCCTGTCCATCCTCATCACACCCAATGCAAATCTTAGAATCTTTAACTCTGCCACCTCCAGCTCTGTCTCCTGCTTTCTGGTCAGTGCCACCGTCTCCAACCCATATAACATAGCTGGTTTTAATACCGTCCTGTAGACCTTACCTTTCACTCTTGCTGATGCCTGTCTGTCACAAATCACTCCTGACACACTTCTCCACCCATCCCACCCTACCTGTACTCTCTTCTTCACCTCTCTTCCACAATCCCCATTACTCTGTACTGTTCATCCCAAGTATTTAAACACATCCACCTTTGCCAACTCCACTCCCTGCATCCTCACCATTCCACTGACCTCCCTGTTGTTTACACAAATGTATTCTGTCTTGTTCTTACTGACCTTCATTCCTCTCCTCTCTAGAGCATATCTCCACCTCTCCAGGGTCTCCTCAACCTGCTCCCTACTCTCATTACAGATCAGAATGTCATCAGCAAACATCATAGTCCATGGGGACTCCAGTCTATTCTCATCTGTCAACCTGTACATCAAAACTGCAAGTAAGAAAGGGCTCAGAGCTGATTCCTGATGTAATCCCACCTCCACCTTGAATGCATCCGTCACTCCTACCGCAGACCTCACCACTGTCACTCTTCCCTCATACATATCCTATACAACTCTTACATACTTCTCTGCCACTCCTGACTTCATCATACAATACCACAACTCCTCTCGAGGCACCCTGTCATGTGCTTTCTCCAGGTCCACAAAGACGCAATACAACTCCTTCTGGCCTTCTCTAAACTTCTCCATCAACATCCTCAGAGCAAACATTGCATCTGTGGTGCTCTTTCTTGGCATGAAACCATACTGCTGCTCACTAATCATCACCTCACTTCTTAACTGAGCTTCCACTACTCTTTCTCATAACTTTATGCTGTGGCTCATCAATTTTATTCCCCTGTAGTTACTGCAGTCCTGCACATCCCCCTTATTCTTAAATATCGGCACAAGTACACTTCTTCTCCACTCCTCAGGCATCCTCTCACTTTCCAAAATTCCATTAAACAATCTGGTTAAAAACTCAACTGCCATCTCTCCTAAATACCTCCATGCTTCCATAGGTATGTCATCTGGACCAACGGCCTTTCCATTTTTCATCCTCTTCATAGCTGTCCTTACTTCCTCCTTGCTAATCAGTTGCACATCCTGATTCACTATCTCCACATCATCCAACCTCTTCTCTCTCTCGTTCCCTTCATTTATCAGCCTCTCAAAGTACTCTTTCCATCTGCTCAACACGCTCTCCTCACTTGTGAGAACATTTCCATCTTTATCCTTTATCACCCTAACCTTCTGCACATCTTTTCCAACTCAGTCCCTCTTCCTAGCCAATCAGTACAGGTCCTTTTCTCCCCCCTTAGTGTCCAACCTCTCATACAACTCATTATACACTTTTTCTTTAGCCTTCACCACCTCTCTCTACACCTTGCGCCTTATCTCCTTGTACTCTTGTCTACTTTCTGTATCTCTCTGACTATCCCACTTCTTCTTTGCCATCCTTTTCCTCTGTATACTCTCATGTACTTCTCCATTCCACCACCAGGTTTACTTTTCCTCCTTCCTCTTTCCAGATGTCTTGCCAAGCACCCTTCTAGCTGTCACCCTTACTACATCTGCTGTAGTTTCCCTCCCTAAACTCAACCTTGCAGTCTTCCTTTTTCAACTTCCATCATTTGATCCTTGGCTCTGTCCTCACTTTCTTCCTCTTCTTGATCTCCAACGTCATCCTACAGACCACCATCCTATGCTGCTTAACTACACTTTCACCTGCCACCAATTTGCTGTCTTCAATCTCCTTCAGATCAGCTCTTCTGCATACGATGTAATCTACCTGTGTGCATCTTCTTCCACTCTTGTACATAACCGTATGTTCCTCCCTCTTCTTAACATACGTATTACGTATTCACCAGAGCCATGTCCATCCGTTTGGCAAAATCCACTATCTTCTGACCTTCTTCATTCCTCTCCTTGACACCATACCTATCCATCACCTCCTCGTCTCCACTGTTCCCTTCACCAACATGCCCATTGAAATCCACTCCAATCACCACTTTCTGTCCCTTGGGTACGCTGTTCATCACTTCATCCAACTCACTCCAAAAATCTTCTTTCTCACCTATTGCACGCCCAACTTGCGGTGCATATTCACTAACAACATTCATCGTCACTCCTCCAATTTCCAGCTTCATAATTATCATTCTGTCTGACACTCTTTTCACCTCCAAAACACTCTTGACATACTGTTTCTTCATAATAACTCCTACTGCATTTTCCTCCCATCCACACCATGATAGAACAATTTGAACCCACCTCCAATCCACCTGGCCTTACTCCCCTTACTCCATTTAGTCTCTTGCACGCACAATATATCAACCTTTCTTCTCTCCATCATATCTGCTAACTCTCTCAGCTTACCAGTCATACTGCCAACATTCAAAGTTCCTACCCTCAGTTCCACTCTCTTTACCTTCCTCCTCTCCTCCTGCCTCCGGACACGTCTCCCCCCTTTTCTTCTCCTTCTTCTTTTTCGTGCCAACAGTAGCCCAATTTCCGCCAGCACCCTGTTGGTTAACAGTACTGGTGGCGGTCGTTGTTAACCCGGGGCTCGACCAATCTGCTTTGGAAATTTGTATTGTTGTCCGCATATTGATTTGGCCAAATTTTACACTGGATGCCCTTCCTGACGTAACCCTCCCCATTTCTCAGGGCTTGGGACTGGCACAAAGAAACACACTGGTTTGTGCATCCCCTGTGGCTGGGTTGGCTCCTAAACACTTGGTACTCTTGTTAAATCTATATTTTGTAAACTGTATTAGGTGTAAAGAAGTTATAGAATGGCTGAAATGTTGTGATGAATGGTTATTATGTTTTTATACATGTATAAATATGAAACAGGTTGTTTTGAAAGTGTTTGAAATATGATAAGAGTAGCATTGAAGATTTTTGATTAATGCTTAATGCTGATGTTTCATACCTTTAGAAATGTTATCTTAAAAAAAGGGTTATATAATGAAGAAATTAGTTGTGCTTCTGCATATAATTTAAAACAGCACATAGCTTGATTTAAATGCAGTATTTCTGTAATCTTTTTCTACTGTATATTACCCTAGTGGCTAGGGATTGCTTACGGTATGTACATGTGTATGTGATCTTGTTTATTGAGACTCTTGGTGGAATGAAGAGGTATTGGGAACACACCTAAGAATGTGAATGTAAAATAGTCAAATAAATATGTAGGGTTATAATGACTTTATTGAATGTGAATAAAGAGATGCAACTTGGACAACAAACTGAAAGCGGTGTTCTCTCATTGCTGCTCCACTTTAACTATTTCACATGGCCAAAGACCTGGATTACGTCACCATTGAGGGCCAGTGGAGTTCAGTTCCAGACCTGGTTGACGTGGCTTATCCTCTGGTTTAGGCGAAGTTTGCATATACTTCGGGATTTGCTACTTTCATCATTTCTGTTGCTGTGGCCCACTAGTGGGGCCCATAAAAAAAGAAAGTGTAACTAAGCGCACGTGTGAAATGTAAATTTTACTTAAATTATTAGGAGTTTGACAGCGGTCTTGCTTTTAATTACAGTGTACTACACAGTCCTGCTAAAGGAAAACAAGTTTCACAATCGTTCTTTGATTGTAATGAGCATATCTACACCTTTTAATTTGCGTTTCCTTCCATTTTCTACCTGGTGGGTAGCGGGTGACAGCACCTCGCACACATTTACTTACACATACGGGCACAGTGGGGGTGACGGCACAGTGAAAGCATTTAAAGATTGAGGTACGTTTCAAACAAAGTGGGCATTTTGGATTGTCTACATCATTGATGAAATGAGCTGCTCCATTTGTTAATACTAACTTTAAATGTATGTAGGATTTCACCGATTGAAGCGCATCTCCCAATTAATTTGATATGTACATGTACTGTAACAGCAAAACAGCACTGCTGATAACGAACTTGCAAACACTAAATGCGTGTTATCCGTTTGCTTTTTGAGGGGAAACAAATGTTTATAAGCATAACCCCTAAAATGTGAAAAACGTAGTACAGTAAATGCACGTATGTCTTATTGAATGTAATGCAGTGACTACAAGTAACTTTTGTATTCGTGGATTTGCACTCCGGCTAAACAATAGCAAAGTCTGATCACTCAGGGGAGACACTTTGGAAACAGCACAGCAAAGGCTCTTTAACAAGAGTTCTGAAATTGTGGATTGATGTAGAAAAACATTGACACTCATCCGTTAAATGTTACTCTTTAGTGAGTTTTTAACAAGCTAATCATGTAAAATAAATCTTACAATAGCGAATGTAACAAACATAATAGAGGAATTCTCTGACAAACCAGATTTTAAAAGCATTTTGTTACAAAAAAGGCTTTTAAGGATATATTTAAATATAAGTAAGCTAAGGAATTCAGTAATTCAACAGTACAGATATAACAATGTTTGAATTTTTATCTTAAGTGTTAATTTAATTGGTATTTTACAGATGATGTAAATTTAAATTTAAACTGTACACATAGTCAGATAAATCAGACAGTCCATGATGATCTCATTCTTTATAAACCTGATGCTGAAATTACATGTGTGCTGCTTGGTTGGCCATTTTTAATAAAATCTTATAGCAGCATAACTAAAGCATAACTAAGGTACGTTGAAGGCCAGAAAACTGTGATGATAGAGCAGAGCGGCCATTATCTGACCAGGGGCTTTTGGAGTAAATCCTTTTTACAGCTAACTCTTCATTTCATGCTCAATCAGTACACGTGGTTTGGCTCATAGTGTACATGTTAGTATAATAGTTTAGAGGTGCAGGATATTCCATGCATATTCATGTGGTCAACAAGACATCCATCTGATTTGAACTGTTTGACTAATTTACATTTACTTTTTGTTGACTAAAACTAACAATAATTAAATGACTAAAATGTCACTAAAACTAAATCTGTTGTCAAAATTAATATTGTAACCACAGGACCAAAAAACGAGGTCATGCCATCAGAAAGGAATTTGTATTTTGCCTTGCATTTTACTACAGCAACTTATTTAAAGAAACATTGTTGTTAGCTGACCATGTCCAGTTTGCTCTAATGCACATGTCACATGTTGACCAAGGATATATTTCTGGAATTTTAAACAGCTACCTTACATTAATTTAACTCTATATGATCACATGTACTAGCTTTATGTATAGCTCTTTCTTCAATATAACTTTTAATTAATGTGCACCTGAGGTAAAACAAGGTTGTGTGTCTGCCATAGAGAGTAGGATGCAATTTTTTAGAACTTCAGCCTTTTCCTTTGGCTCTAATTTCTAAATGTGCATATAGTTAAAATATTTACCTATCCATTTTTCCATAATAAAATGAAAGATCTAAATAATTCAACTAACAGAAATCTACCATTCATTTACATCTTTTCCTGTCTTCTCACTCCAGTTCCTTTTCTAAATTTTCACCAGTCACATTTGTTAATGACCTGCTTTGTAAGATGTGGCTGACTACTTGTGTGCTGGACCCCATCCCCACTACACTTCTTAAATCCTGCCTCCATGCTATAATCCCAACTGTTACAAAAATAATAAATACATCCCTTGTCCCGGCTACTTTTAATATCACTTCTGTAACCCCAGTGTTAATATAGTCTGGTACTGATGGTGAAAATCTTAACAGTTTTCGGCCTGTTTCTCACTTACCTTTTCTGTCAAAAGTACTTGAGGTCTCTCAACTCACCAATTAATGAATTTTAATAAATTGATGGAACCCTGCATTGTCTTAATTGGCTCCATGTGTCTTACAGGATTGAATATAAACTTCTGTTATTAACTTACAGAACTTTAAATGGCCTCACACTGGACGACATCAGTGACCTTCTCCATCACTCTGCTCCTGTTGACCCACTAGGGTCCTCTGATTCTGGCCATCTTGTTGTGACCAACACTAACCTGCACTCTATGGGTGACAGTAGGACCCTCAGCTATTTAGACTGTATGCCCAGACTTTGGAATGACCTCCCGAAATGAATGAGATCAGCGGACTCCATTTATTCTTTTAAAAAACAACTGAAAACTCATCTGTTCAGGAAGTCGTCTAACTTCACTTGACATTCTGCCTCTTCTTTCAGTTGACCTCTCTGTCTAGATGCTCAGGGTAACTTGTGTGTGTGTGTGTGTGTGTGTGTTATATCACAAATGATGTGATTTGTTCAGGCTTTTGTTTAGTATTGAATTTAGTACTTTATTCTGGTTTAGGTTTTTTTTTCTTTTATTCTATTTAACATTCTGCATATCCTGTGTTTACCTGTTTAGTGTTCTATACCGAAAATATTTGCATCCGATGTTACAGATACCCTGCTGTTTAAATAAGTGCTCTAGGGTTTTCAGGTTTTTTGTGATCCATTGTTTGTTTTTGGGTAAACAGCACACTGCCTTTGTGAGGACTGTGCTATCCACAGAAAGCTTGATGTAATTTGTGATCCAGTGGCTGACACCCTCAGTGTCCTGGCTGTGTGACTCACAAAGCACATCCCACTCTGTATTCTTAAAGGCATCCTTCAGAGCCTCCTTAGCCTTTGTTGTCCATTCCTGAATGGTCCTGCTGCTGAACAATGAGTTTCTATGCAGGTATGAGCTGTAACAAATTATGGTCTGATTTGCATAAAGGTGGCAAAGCACCAGAGTTATATGCCTCTTTAACATTGGCGCACAGCAAATCATCTCACTGAAGCACATGAGACTGCTGAGTTTGTATTCCCTTTGGCTCCTGACCAGCGTTGAGAGCTCATCCATTTTATTCACCATTGATCTTTCATTGCTCATGATGACAGAAGGCAGCTATGGTCTGTGCCACCTTGTCTTGTTGTGGAGTCGGACACTTGCTCTCTATTCCTCAGCGTCCACCCTGTTGTCCTGCTGGCAGCCCAGAGATTAGATCTTGCCAACTGGGAGACAAAGAGAACAAGTAGGTGAATGTGAACCTTCCTCACAAGTTCAGTTAACCAAGTTCTCCAGAAAAAGAATTGCAAACAACAAGTATGACAAACAAACAAACAAACAAACATGGGAACTGATTTTGCAGGCGGCTGTTCGTGGCAGCACTAGACGTTGCTTTTTAACATCCGTGCATTGCTTGAATGGACAATTTATATAGATGTTACTTTTTCTTTACACATTTGTAAATTTGAAAAACAATAACAATTCCCATGATTCAGTGCTAAAGCCAAACCAGTAATGTCTGTTAGTGAGTATTAGAGAAGTTAATAGAGATTTGTGGTTCTGTCAGACTGAATTTGAATCTCAGCCTATTTTTTAAGTCTCTATGCAGTTTCCATGTCTGCTCTTTTATTCTTATTTTCTCCACTTCTCTAAAGATACTCAGGTTTAGTGGCCTGGCAAATCTAACTTGTCTTGTGGTTGTGGACTTGAATGTGAGTGTACCCTATGATGGTCTATAGCTGGCTCCGGCCCTCTACAGGTACTCTGGTTTCCTTCCCATACCCCTATAATGTCTATTTGTGTTGTACTGGGCCACAGTGGTGAGGTAGAAGTGAAGTCCCATTTGGTGACTAATATGTGCCTGTTGAGCCAAGCTAGACTCTGTTGGTCACCACTGTGTGCCACTCAAGGTGAACACCACTGTCACTGGGTAAGACCCACTTTCATTTAATTAGAATATTCATGAAGGTCAGTAATTTGTTACTTTTTGTCTGGCCCCTCCCCTTTGGGTTACCCATAGCAAACTGGTCCATCAGGAGCTCCGGACAGTAGAGCTCTAAGGAAGATTGAGGCACACAAAGCCTCCACCATCCCACGGTCACAATACTGGGAAGCAATGCTATTTAATAAGACTTTATTACTGTGTTACTTATTTATGATGATGTGTGTTTGTGTGGAATGTTTAATTCCACAAGATGAAGCTGATAAACCTGAAACTTAGATTTGAGTTGTTGAAAACAGCAATAAAGTTTAGCTCTAGAGATTTTAATGTGAAACCTGTAACTGTTGATTAAGACTTGTACCATTTAGCTGCTGTCCCTGTCATCAAGCCACCTTTGTCCAGTCTTTTACTATCCAATGTGTGCATTCAAGATAACAAATTTGGTCTAATCCAGCTGAGAATGAGGAATTGTTGTGTCATCATTTTCATCAAAACTTGATTTAATAGTAACAGGTTGCAGGTGACTTCCGTCACGTTAAATTGACAGATGCTTTACCAAAGCTTCACCAGCATATGAGTTTTGCCACATGAGGGGTGAATGTGCTCGTCAGAGTGTACACAAACAAGAAGGGGACATATAAAGCCATCCTTGGCTCCTTTTTGGTCTCTCTGATCATATCTCCATTTTGCTAATCCCTGCATATTGTTCTACATTTAAGAATAGGAAGCCAATATAAAAGTCCATCACTGGGTGGCCTACTGATGCTACTCCTATGCTTCAGGATTGTTTTTGAATGCACTGATTGGCAACAACAAGTAGGGGAGTTGTGGACCTGGAGGAGTATGAACTGAAAGTTACAAGCTATATGACTAAATGTGTTGAGGATGTTACTGTCACCAGGACAATCACCACACATCACAACCAGAAACCCTGGATGAATGCAGAGGCCTATTCACTACTGAGAGCTCGGAATTCCGCTTTCAGGTCTGGAGATGCAGCCACACTCACAGCAGCAAGAAGAAAACTGGCAGTGGGAATTAAAAGGGCAAAAAACAACAACACTCTTAAAATACAGGGTCAGTTTTTTACCAGCGACCCCAGGAGCTTGTGTTAAGGCATTAAGAGCATCATAGATTATAACAGCAAAGAGGCAGAGTACCCCATGGACTCATCTTTACCTGATGTTCTAAATACCTTCAAGAAGCTGAACACTTTTTCCACAGCCAGACTGACCCTCCATTAGATGAGTTTCCCCTCAGTGTGTCAGCAATAAATGTAAGATGGTGCCTATTGAAGGTTAACCCCCATAAAGCTGCAGGCCTAGACAAGATCCCAGGTTAGGGTCTTGGAGGACTGCGCTCACCAGCTAACAGAGGTGCTGACTGACAATTTTTTTTTTTTTTTTTATAATTTTATTGATTTTTTTGAATCACACAACATTCCATACAAATAGATCAATTTTACAAAAATAGGATTGAAAAGAAATCAACATTTTTAACGTCTCACTGGTCCAGGCATCTGTACCAACATGCCTGAAGTCCCCTATTATCATTCCAGGATGAGGACTGTGAATTGAAGTGTGTCCACCTTAAACAGCAGAGCCTGGGCTTTAAGAAGGAGGAGGATTATTAACTGGGGTCTTTGGGCATTTAAGAAGAGGATGAAGAGAAGTGTGAACAGTGCGACTGACATCCACACAGGTGTGAAGGGTGTCAAGGAAGAAGACCTTCATTATTGATGTCAAAATGATGGAGTGACCGGGTTAGTCTCCTCTCAAAGCAGACACCCTACATCTCCAGAGTGTTCGGTCAATGTGAAGTCTTAATCATTACAGTCTGACATGGAGGCGACTGAAGAAATTTAATCTGTTAGGACTCGGGAACATCAGCCATCACCTATAAAGAAGACTATAAATGGTATGTGAAAATTACAAAGGTGTGAAGTTTAGGGTCAGGTGTTATGGGCCATCTTGTTCCTTTTAAGAGAAATTTAGTAATGGAGTGAAGTTGACATGTTTCATTATGTATTTAATGGAGTTTGAAAGTATATCTATGATGTTATAACTTTTAGCAATTTGCTGTTCTGCTGTTATAGTTTTAATTTTATGAAACACTCTGAGTCTGTCCTCAGTAAAGAGTGCTCCACAATATTATAATCGCAAGAATTTCCAAGATTTCTTCATTAATTCTTCCTAACAGTGTATTCTGATTTTCAATTATGTCCCCAAAACAGACAAATACAATTGTCTTACACTAATAAGGAATGTTAGACTTCTTGTCATCCCATTTAAACATTTACAGTCCAGTCTGTGACCCCATCTTTAGTAACTTGTTCACCCTCCCAAACATTTCCTGCTGTTGATCAATTGTGAATTTTAGCCTACTCATCCTTTTCAGATTTGTTTCAGTTCTTTGACATCTCAGGGGTTCTTTTCCTGATCATCGGTCTTCAGGTCATGATAGAGCTTCTCCATTTTTTGCTGAGCTCTACACTCTGAATTTCCTGAACACCAGTTGCCGTTTGTTTGAGCCTTTCTGTCATTGATTTCTTCCTTTGCTTCAGCATATTGTCTTGTTTCATTAGACATTCAGCTTCCATTACCTTGACATTCTCCTAGCAGGGAACTTGAAAAGATTTTGTATTCAGTGTTCTTTCGATGATAACAAGCTGTCCAGGCCCGGAAGAAGTAATCAACTCCAAACCATGAGGCTTCCCCCACAATGAGGTGTTGGTATTGGTATACAGTGCTCTTTAACCTCCAAATTGTTATGAACTGGCAACACAAACATGGCGGAAAAGGGGCAAAACCTGAACAAACCAGAGCAGGAAATTCACTTGCCTGCCTAAAGATAGACCTCACCCCAGGCGTCTGACCCCCAGCTCCACTGACAGACCAAGGCATGCACAGGCTTATAATGGGGTGCTAGCTTAGATACAGTAAAGCTCTCATGAAACATCAAAGACCATTGAAAGACCATGTCTCAAATGGAAAAACAACAAAAGCACTCAAAGAATAAGATGGAGAACATTACACAAACTGGGTGTTGCTCATTCCTCCACTGATTGTCGTGTGTTGAGGAGCATATCCAGGTGGTCTTTTACAAGTATGAGATGAGCAGTGATTTCCTCAGTTGTGTTCCACCACAAATGCAATTTGTGTGTTTTCATGTTAGTAGACACATGAACAGACACTTTAATAAGTTTATGAAATTTCAGCAGGTCTTTTGCCGTTTCCCTCACATGTCATTTTCCACATCTTTGCTCCTGCTGTGATATTTATGGGACATCCATTACAGTACTGAATTTTCTTCCTTTTTAGACAGTTGGTCTAAACTGTAATTTCCTTTCAAAATGCCTTTGTCAGCTTTTCCAGCTTTAGGCAGCACTTCTTTTCTTCTAAGGTCCTCTTGGCTATCTTTAATAAGATTCTTGATGAGATATTGAGACAGCAATTAACTAAACAAACAAGCTTGATGGGCTGATGGTCTCGCCCCCTTTCACAAATTAGAAGAGACAAGTTTTCCAGCTCCCACATTTTATGTGCCTTTCTATTGGACTGGGTGCCTCTAAGCCACACCTCCAGTCTCCTCTCATTGGTTGAGCCCCTGACTAGGTGGGACTGTAAAGGTTTAAATGACGTGTTCAGTATTGACAGTCCCATTGTTTGTATGCTATGAGTTTAGCTTGGTTGTGTTTGTCTGTTATTGTAGCGTAGTTGAAGATCAGACCACATTCTCAGGAGGGATTTGGGCAGAAATCCAGGAGACCAAAGGGTTCACATGCATTTTCTGTTTGAAATTATCCTGAAGATTTTAAACATCACTTTCTCAAACCCACTTAATCCAGTTGAATGTCCATCTCTGTTAAATATGCATTTTTAGCTATCGACCTTGAATCGGGCCTATTTCTGATGTATACAAGTACATCTGGCACATTCTGCTGGAAGGCAGTGGAACCATAGATAAGAAATCAGAACCTGTTACAAAACAGGTTTGCCACGTTTTTATTGGATTTGTGGGAATCATTTCTATACATTTTTAATGTTGAATTTTAAAAATATCTCATCACAACAGTTTTAATTTAATGTTTTCAGGTGTTTTGGTTATTTAAGCCATTTTGTACTAATGAACCCCACTAGTGGGTCTGACAATGAAGGGTCTTCTGCCTTTGATGGTCATTTTGCCCCCTTGTATAAGCAGTTTATTGTTAATTGTCATTATCAGGATGCACACTGTCCATTACTTGATTACCAATGTATTTGAGAGCGACTGGACAAAAGTGGTCAAGGCTTTTACTTCAACTGCTTGACCTAATTGATTATTTCAAATCCCACCAAACCTCTGCATGAAGAAGTGCTTCCTGTCTGCAGTTTTCAATGCACTTCTTTCGATATTTCTCAAGTTAAATATATTTCTTCACAACCAGGGTGTATACAGAGGGATAAAGCTGATGTCACATCAATGAAAAATTGGGAAAGGGTATAAAAAAAAGCTTAGGTAAGAGACCAGCATAGGGGAGGAGCAGTTTGGTTTTATGCCAGGGAGAGGAACAACTGAAGCAGCCTTTGCATTGAGACGACTCATAGAGAAGCATCAAGAAGAACAGAAAGGACTGCATATGGTGTTTATTGATGTGGAAAAGGCTGATGATGGAGTACCATGGCAAGAAGTCTGGAGGTATATGAGAGAGAAAGGAGGACCAGAGAAGTGTGTGAGGATTGTCCAGGGTATGTATGAGGGAGTGAGGACTTGGGTTAAAAGCATTGTTGTGGTAACACATAAGATTCCATTTAGAGGAGGTCTGCACCAGGGGTCTTCTTGAAGTCTTTACCTCTTTGATCTGGTGTTGGATGTGTAGAGTCACATGATGAAAGACCAATCCCCCTTGTGCAGGCTTTGTGCTGGTGACACTGTGTTGTGTATCACCAGAAAAGGGAAAGTGGAGAGGAAGTTGAAGGAGTGGAGAAGTGCTTTGTAAGATAGAGGACTAAAGATAAATAGGAAGAAAACAGAATGATGGTCAGGATTCAGAGGTTCACCTGCAGGGAGGGCTATTGAAAAGAGTGGATCAATTTAAATGTCTAGGATCAGTGGTAACAAAAGATGGAGAATCAGATGAAGAGAAGTTCCATATGCTGTAGTGTGTATGGAACAATTGGAAAAATGTATAAGGAGTATTGTTTAATCAAAGAATTAAGGCGTAGGTTAAAGATGAGGTTTTTAAGTCAGTGATAAGACCAGCAATAATGTGTGGAGCTGAGACCTGAACAGTAAAGGAGTGCAGGAGAAGAAATTAGATGTGGCAGAAATGAGAATGTGGAGATGGATTTGTAGAGTTACAATAAAGGACAGAATAAGAAATGAGACAGTTAAAGGTACAGCAAAAGTGGAAGAGAATTTTAATAAAGTAATGGAAAGTAGCATATGGTATTGTCATGTAACCGGGAGAGAAAATGAACCTGTGTAAAAAAGAGAGATGGAAATGGATGTCCAGGGGTAGAGAAAGTAAGGGAATCCATAGTGGAGATGGATGGATAAAGTAAACGAAGATCTTAAGGAAAAGGGCTTGACTGGTGAGAAGGTGTGGGTCTGACCTGCATGGAGAAGGTTGATCAGTCACATCAACCACACACAAAAGTGGGAAAAGATGAAGATGAAGAAGATGAATTCAGCTGTCAATTAATTCAAAATTCTACTTCAATAATTATTTCACAAACCAGAAAGGAGAAGTACATAACTCCAGTCCTGAAGTCCTTGAACTGTCAAAATCCTTCTTTTAACATATAAAACCTTAAATGGCTGAGGATCTCATTACTTATCTGTACTTATCATTACTTACAAACCGGAGAGCACATTAAGATCTCAGGATGCCGGCCTACTTAATATCCCAAGGATAAATAAAACAACACTGCTGTTAGTTACAAGGCCCAGAAGTTGTGGAATGATCTGTCCTCTAATATAAGAGATGCTTTATGGTATCAGGCTGAAAACTCACGATTTTAGTCCGGCATACCCTGACTAGAGCTGCTAATTGGATGTGTATGCTGTATCTCTGTTTGTTAGACATTAGTCCAGAAATAAAAGTAATACATTATTTTTAAATTGTTATTAATCCACTCCTATTCTATTTCTCTTCTGGGTGTCTGGATGTTTCACTTGGTGCCACTGCTCTACTGCCCATCTGCTCTCCGAAATATGAAAAGTCATCTGAGATGAAGCAGCCTTGGAATCATCAGATGGAAAGATTCTTTGATCAGACTGTATGACCCAGCATTGAGTCTATTTTCAAAAGACCAGGGGCATCATGCATAACGCCATGCGTAAAATTCGCACTATAACATGTAAGCACAAAAGCGGAAATGTAATTACGCACAAAAAAATTCAGATGCATAAATTTGTGCGTTCGCCAACTTCTATGTTCTTTCGCAACATAAATTCTGGTCAGCATGGAAATTAACGCACGTGCACGCGCCTGCTGTCCCGCCCCGTCTCCTCCCAGAATTACGTATCTTTGAATATGTAAATCAATATAAATAGCCCTTAAGCTCAGTGTTCTGTGAAAAGACAATGGCAAAACTATGAGGAAAAATAGAACAATTTCAGCGAATACCAAGTGGAGGCAAGGAAAAACGTACCATTTGTTGGTTTAAATAGTGGTATAAACAAGAAAAGGAAGTTGATCGAGTGACATCAACTTCCAACTTCCAACTTCTCCAACAGTGTTGGAGAAACTCAAAAGCTCAAGTTCACAAAGTCGCACAGTGCCCGAAATAAAAAAAGAAGTTGTCAGTTATCAAATTCACTGTGAAAAGCCTAGTCGTAGTCCACTGTCTGAGTGTCATATGAAAGCCTATTAGGGTACAGAGAAAAAAAAAAATAGGCACACAGTGGGAAAAAAAGCACGAAATGTCAAATTTAATCTCGACATTTCCACTTAAATCACATAGTTTATTTTGTCATTAAAGTAGAACATCATAAACTTCATCTTAAAATCATTTAATTTACTAGTTTCTCAAATTCCATCATAACTAAAGTAGCACGTTAAATTCTTTGTTTTGTATTTGATCTTCTATGTGCTCTATGTGTGTGAATCACTACATGCTTCCGCGCTTTGTCTTCCTCCGACAGGACACAGAATCCATTACATTCATAATATTACAGCTCTCTGAATAATTAAAATACTGATATGTACTGTATACTTGATATAATTTTCATGATGATAGGAGTTAAAGCATGTTATTAAACATGGGAACACGGTGGCGCAGTGATTGTGCACGACCTTCGATGAAATAATTTATTACAGCAGTACTGTCTCTTTCAAACGTACTAACTCTCAATTCCTGTCCTTCCTTTTCTTTCTCTAAGTAACCAATCGCCACACAATCAGCTCTGTAATAGACGTTAAGCCATCTGTAAGCTTATAACGTTGATTCTTCAGAACTTTTAAGGAACACTGAAATATCTTCGTAGTACATGTTTAATGATTCTATCCTTCAGGCTAGTTCCAGTGACGCATACAGTGCGAGGCAGGAACAATCCGTAAATCGAGCGCCAGATCCTTGCTAGAGTAGCGACACAGAGCCTTTTAATTATTAACAATATAGATTATTTATATGAAGTTAAAGTTTTATCTGTATAATATAATAAATATATTTTGCTGCATTTCATCTTAAAAATGATATCATCATCATATGTAAATACACGCTTTATAAAGTGGCTCAGGTTGTGTAATATTATATCTATATCGCAAGTTTACAGTGAGGTAATTGTACTTATAAGTACAAACAGTTCTACAAGGAGCAGTTGATGGACTGATTGATCTCATTTAGAGCTCTTGGGATGAAACTCTTTCTGAACCGCGAGGTCCCTCTAGGAGAAACGTTTGCCGCATGGTAGAAGTTCAAATAGACTGTGCGCATGGCTGAGGCAGCATGTGCTAGAAGCTCTATCCCGATATTTCTCCACACTCTTGACACAATCTACCATAGAGATTTCCGATCAGCTGCTGTAGAGCTGTGATTCCTCACTCAGATACATTGGGTTAACCGAGTGGTGCACTGAGAGTAACATCACTAAAGTGGCTATGATATTTGGAATAGTTTGGCCATTCCATGCACCATTATATTGTTACATGTTGGTTAGAATCAGATGACTTAAACTATAAAATGATATGCAGTTAACTTCAGTGTATTTGAAAAAGCCACATCAGGGATGTGAATCTAAAAAATAAAGGGAAACCACACAGGAACAGTAGCACTGCTTTGATGCTGAGTGCCACCAGTTTGCAAAACCGAGCAGAGAACTTCCGTATGTAAGGGATTGACCTGGCATGAGAATGTGCATGTCTTTATGCCAAGTTCAGTTTTTATACATTGCAATGTTAGTATGGAAAAGGGCATACACAACATTTTTGTATGTATGCACCGTTTATACATGAGGCCCTAGGACTTTGACTGCATGTTACTTTGTTTTTTACTTTCTCTGTTCTAACTGATCATGGACCCCCATTTTGTTTTATCAGTTGATGCTGCTGAGTGACTTTTTGTTTTCCTCTCCTCCAATGTCACCAGGCTGTAGTTCATCAATTCTTTAATGAACAGACAGCGCTGGGCTCCATTTATGTTAATCAGTTCTAAAATACTTTGCGTCTTTATGTACTTTTAATGAAATTAGTATCATTTTTAATTGAGTTCTTTTCACAGCACTTTATGCCAGCACTCATTGAAGTGTGCCATATAAAAGTTAATTAACTGAATTCACTGCAAATCTTAGCAGATGGTTCAAAAGACCCAATGATGGGTCGCACGGCTGCTTCAGTGTCTTCTCCTGTGTTTCAGATTAACATTCAGTGAAGCTTATCAGACAGCCTGAGATGACCACAGTTATTATAGTCCTGGAATGGGTTAAAAAAGTGCAACATGATGTTGCACTCATGCGCCCCAGTTCATAATCAGCACTTACAAGAATTAAAATGGGAAATTCTGACCATAGGCCAGATATTTTAGAGACTGGACATGTCTGGAGGGGGACATGACTTCTGTGGAGACTGAAAAGCCACAGCATAAATATTTATTTCTTATTGATTGGAATAACGTCAGAATTGAAGGTCTGCCTGAGAATCGAGAAAGTTCAAACCCTGTGAAATTCGCTGCTGAACTTTTTTCTAAAATAATCGGGGACGACTTTAAAGCAGAATCTGAGATAGCAGCAGCTTACCGCGTACGCGGATCAAACACCGTTAGACCCAGACCAAGGTCTTTTATAGTTCGTTTTGAATGATTATCATTTAAGCTAGAGGTGATGGCACTCCTCAGAAACAAGGAAGATATTACATTTGAAAATAACCACATTCGTATCTTTCCTGACTTCTCTCCAGCAACAGCTACTAAACGCGCAGCCTTCTACAACATCAAACAGCGATTACGGCAAGCCAGCGTCAAATACAGCCTCTTGTATCCGGCAAAACTTAAAGTGGAATGGCAAGGTCATTTCTATGTATTCGCTAGCAAGGATGAAGCAGAAAAGGAATTAAGAAAGCTGATCCCGGGACTATTCTGATACATAATAGTGAGTCATGGTGGTTAATGATTAAAGCAAGGATTAATAATCTACTGTCTGATCTATTTGTTTTAAAATACGGGTTTTTATCAGCATATATTCACATATATTCTCATTATTACTTAGTATTACTAGGGCGCTATCTGTTTATGTTTTATTGTGCTTAATTACTTTTTCTTTCCTTTTTTTTTTTTTTTCTTTTTTTTCTAATTACTTCATCTCTACCCTAAACGAGACTGTTCAATATCATACCCTTGGTTTATTGTTATTGCTATTACTGCATTAAGACTTGTTATGCTTATTTTGGACACTTCTTTAACACCATCACCCGGGTTTATTATCTGGGTGTATCATCTTAATGCACTAAAATTGCTGAAGACTATATATATATTTTAAGTGCAAAATTCTTTTTTTTTTTTTAAAGACTATATTGGTAACAGATATCTCTATCTTTTAACTCCAAAGCACCGCTGCATTGGGGCTTGTTTTGCTTTGGACGTGCTCTGTCTCTGGGTATGTCAGAGGACTGGGACTGTGTGAAGTGGGTTTTAGCCTCACTTGGGGAGGCAAAAAGGGAGGGTGGGGGGTTAAGGGGGGGAGAGAAAGAGAGCAGGCTTGATCTATACCTAATCTATCCTTCATCCATCCATCCATCCTCTTCCGCTTATCCGAGGTCGGGTCGCGGGGGTAGCAGCTTAAGGAGAGAAGCCCAGACTTCCCTCTCCCCGGCCAGTTCTTCCAGCTCTTCCGGGAGAATCCCAAGGCGTTCCCAGGCCAGCCGGGAGACATAGTCCCTCCAGCATGTCCTGGGTCTTCCCCGGGGCCTCCTCCCGGTTGGACGTGCCCGGAACACCTCACCAGGGAGGCGTCCAGGAAGCATCCTGATCAGATGCCCGAGCCACCTCATCTGACTCCTCTCGATGCGGAGGAACAGCGGCTCTACTCTGAGTCCCTCCCGGATGACTGAGCTCCTCACCCTATCTTTAAGGGAAAGCCCAGACACCCTACAGAGGAAACTCATTTCAGCCGCTTGTATTCGCGATCTCGTTCTTTCGGTCACTACCCATAGCTCATGACCATAGGTGAGGGTAGGAACGTAGATCGACTGGTAAATTGAGAGCTTTGCCTTACGGCTCAGCTCTTTTTTCACCACGACAGACCGATGCAGAGCCCGCATCACTGCGGATGCCGCACCGATCCGCCTGTCGATCTCACGATCCATTCTTCCCTCACTCGTGAACAAGACCTCGAGATACTTAAACTCCTCCACTTGGGGCAGGATCTCGCCCCCAACCCTGAGAGGGCACTCCACCCTTTTCCGGCTGAGGACCATGGTCTCGGATTTGGAGGTGCTGATTCTCATCCCAGCCGCTTCACACTCAGCTGCGAACCGCTCCAGAGAGAGCTGAAGATCACGGCCTGATGAAGCAAACAGGACAACATCATCTGAAAAAAGCAGTGACCCAATCCTGAGTCCACCAAACCGGACCCCTTCAACACCCTGGCTGCGCCTAGAAATTCTGTCCATAAAAGTTATGAACAGAATCGGTGACAAAGGGCAGCCCTGGCGGAGTCCAACTCTCACTGGAAACGGGCTCGACTTACTTAATCTATCCTATGAATCTTAATAATTATAACTACCAACGTAATAATAAGCTGCATGGCAACAACTCTAGGGGAAATAGGAAATTAAGGCCGAAGCTGTCTCACTTCCAGTTAAGACTATAAAATGACATCAAAAACTCAAAATCAGTGTCTCCATGACGGGACAGTTGATTTCGTAAGCTGGAATGTTAAAGGCCTGAATCACGAATTAAAGAGAAAGAAAGTACTCTCTCACCTAACAGGTCTAAATGCTAAAATAGTATTTTTACAGGAAACTCACTTAATAAGCAAGGATCAGTTCCGGCTGCAAAAAGACTGGACTGGCCAAATGTTCCATTCTAGTTTTACAAAGAAAACTAGAGGTGTGGGAATTCTCATACATAGAACAGTACCATTTGTAGCATCAGATGTAGTATTGGATCCTGAAGGGAGATATGTAATGGTCATGGGAGACTTATCTAACTGTAAAGTGATTTTGATAAATGTTTATGCACCTAATGTTGATGATAAGGAATTTATACAAAATTTATTTGCATCCATTCCCAATCTGAATTCTCATAAAGTTATAATGGCTGGGGACTTCAATTGTGTTCTAAATCCACTTTTAGATAGGACTTCCTCCACAGGGGGAACGGCATCTAACACTGCAAAGATAATTACAAAGTTTATAACTGATCACAATTTATCAGACCCCTGGAGGTTTTTAAACCCAAATTCAAGAACATATTCTTTCTGCTCACCAGTGCATCATTGTTACTCAAGGATTGATTACTTCTTTATAGACAATAACTTCTTGCCGTTGATTAAATCTTGCAAATACGATGCTATTGTTATTTCTGACCATGCACCTATGATCTTGGAGCTAAAATTACTAAGCCCCATGCACTCACCCCGCAGATGGCGCCTCAACCCGCTTCTATTAGCTGACGAGAATTGTACGGAATTTATATCCAAACAAATCAAATTCTTTCTAGAGACAAATACATCCCCCGAGATCTCTGCAGGAATACTCTGG
>JANRMT010014199.1:8602-22114 GCA_026402145.1 Polypterus bichir lapradei | reverse complement strand
CAATTACATTCCAAATTTAACATTCCAGCTACACATTTCTTTCACTATCTTCAAATCAGGAACTTTGTTAAACAGAACCTTCCAGATTTTCCTCATCTTGCACCCTCATCCATGCTGGAAAAAATATTGCTCAATCTCAAGGACTTAGACTCCATCTCTACAATATATAAAATCATTTTACAATCCCTCCCTTTTAAAGATCCAAGAGGACACTGGGAAAAAGATCTTTCAATTAATATATCAGAAAAGGAGTGGAAAGTAGCAATGCAGAGAATTCACTCGAGCTCCATATGCGCAAAGCATACAATCATACAACTCAAAATTATATATCGAGCACATCTGTCTCGACTAAAACTCTCCAAAATGTTCCCAGGGCATGATCCAACCTGCGAACGTTGCAACCAAGTCCCAGCCTCACTGGGTCACATGTTCTGGTCCTGCACCAAATTAACATTATTCTGGACAAACATTTTTAATTAACTCTCAGATAGCCTTGGTCTCACAATCCCTCCAAACCCATTAAGAGCTGTGTTTGGTGTTCTTCCAGATGGGTTTAAAGCGGAGAAAGACAAACAAATTGTGATTGCATTCACTACACTTTTGGCAGGTAGACTTATTCTCATAAACTGGAAGAACCCAAACTCTCCTCTTTTAAGTCAGTGGGAACCGATGTGTTATATTATTTGAAGTTGGAAAAAATCAAATACTCAGTTAGAGGATCCGTACAGACTTTTTGCAAAACATGGCAGGATCTAATCAGTAATATTTTAAAATAAGTTCATAAGGCACAGAGAATTTATTAATTTAGGTATGTTTACAAGCCTAAATTTGAATTTAATGCCGTTTGGCTTGCTCTCTCTCTCAGGGGTGGGGATCGATCTTTTCTTAATTTTTTCTCTTTGTAAAAACTTGATTGCTTTGTATGGATTGTAATAAAATGAATAAAAAAAAAAAAAAAGGAATAATGGATCCAACATCCTAGCAAAGAAGTCACTTCAAAGTAAAAGCCTTTTCATTCTTAGTTTGTTTGATTGTTCTTATTGAAGTCTGGAACAAATTTCCATGTAGCCTGATTTGTTTAAGTCGATGATGTGAACACATCAATCGCACTCTCCTCTCCCCCGCAGTCTCTCCTCCATTTTTGTGTGACTCAGCTTTTCCTCTGTTTCACTTTAAAATGGCCTCTTCCTTCTCTCCTTCATTTACTGTCCACCTCTGTCCTAGGCAGAGTGGTGGCTCTGAGGCTAGGGATCTGCATTGGCAATTGGAAAGTTGCCGATTCGAATCCCATAAATGCCAATGAGGACTCTGCTCTGTTGGGCCCTTGAGCAAGGTCCTTAACCTGCAATTGCTGAGCGATTTCAGAAGTGGGAAAAGTGCTATATAAATGCAAAGATTTATTATTATTATTATTATTATTATTATTATTTGACTCTGCTCTTCTGTACCCATCTGTCCCCTATCTCTCCCGTCTCTCTACCCATCTTTCTCTTTGTAGCTGTTCTACTTGCACCCTTCTTTGTCTATCTGTCTCTTCTCCTTTGTCACACTCTGCTCTTTGTGCAGCTGTCCTGGAGAAGCCCAACTTCACGCTGAGGTCTCATACTCCATCATCCAGGCCCTCAGTTATTTGACTCTCATCCCAGTTCCACTCCCTCTTATTTCCCAGTTGTGTTTGGTGTCCTCCATCCCTCCATTTTCTGAACCCACTCAGTCCAGTAAAAGGCCGCTGGACAATGGAGCCAGTTGACATTGGGTTCAATGCATAAGAACCAACCCTGGGTGGGCCGCCAGTCCCTCACACTTTCTACATCATCAGCCCCGAGTTCTCCTTGTCTTTTCCTTTTGCTCTCATTTCTTTTAAAATGGCTCACTTGTTCAGGCCACTGTTCTCTAAAGAGGACACACATGGAGGTGACAGTGAGGTGACAATGAGGGAATGACAAATAAGACAAAGTGACCTGAGCCTCGTGTGTGTTAAAGTGTCACAGAAGTCGAAACCAGCACATGGTAGAGTCTGTTCAGTCACAAACAGGAGATGACATGAATTGTGTGCAAATAAGGCAGTGAACAAGGAGTGGAGCAGACACGGGTTCAAACAACACCACATGATGTTGAGGAGCAGTAGGTTGATGAGGTTTCTGCTTGACCTGTGATGACTTGGTGCCTGTCCAGACTTTGTCACCAATGCCAGGATTGGCCTCACTCTCCATCACCCTACAACTGGACTGTCCACCTGTGTTTGCTCCTGCTGCTCCTCTCAGTGGGCTTTGTAAACCCAGCTGGTTTCAGAGGACAATTCTCACTGTGGCTCTCTGGCTGCTGAAACTCAGGGGTCTCTGGTCTGAACTTTTGAAGTTTAGTGACAAGTTCAGGGTGACAGGGTAGAGAAACATAAGTGAGTTTTAAGAAGAATCACACAGGCTGAGAAAAAGACATGGAGAGTTTTTTAAATGTGGAGGAGAGTGGAGAGGATTATAAAAGAATAAAGAGAAGAATTTAGAGGGAATGGACAGTTGATCACCTGATAGTGAAAATATCCACCTGCCGTCCAGTCCTGTTCAGCTCCTCCTGTAGTGACCTCAGGTTCTTCACCTCATTGTCACTGATCTCATTATACTCCAGCCTGTGAAGGACACAAGTGTGAGTTACAAACATAAGAGGACCCCACCTCACACACTGTACTATCACAGTGACACGCCCACTCAGGTCAACTTCCCAGAATTTTCCTCAGTGTTCCTAAGTCACATGACATGTGTGACACCCTGCCGGTCACTCAGTTTACTGTCCAGTCAGATCACCGTCCTCTGAAGGCCTTTTGGTTTCATGTCATCTCAGTGAAGGTGTTCTAGTCAGGCTAGAGGTCCACTGTGGCACCTACTGACAGTTTTATTTTTTATTTTCCTTCATTGTTTTCCATTGTTTTTATAACATTGTTCTGCTCATTTATTATTTGCTTAATTCTGTATTATCTGTTATTTTATTTTTATTCTATTTATTTATTATTGAGTATCTATATGTGTGTCTTGCAGTTCTCTCACATTCCTCGTATTTTGTTGTTGGACCTCAAGAATCAGGACCACCTGCCCCCCAACTCTCTAAAAGCTGCGGCTCATCTGACTGCGCTCTGGTGATTGGTGGTCTTTGTGAGTATTTTGCTCTTTTGTTTTTAATTCTGATTATTGTCTTTGAACATTTGGCTCTTGAGTTCAGATTCTCTTACAGTTTGTGCTTTTTGAATGTTGTTAGCTTTGGATTGCCTTTGGCAGCCCCTTTGGCTCTTTTGTTAATAAACCTCGTCTTTTATGAAGACCACTTGTGGACTTGTCTCTGCTCCAGCTGGAGTTTTCACGGTTCTCCCTCTGGTCAGACTCTGAGACTCTTTTTGATTTTATTTTCAATTTAAAAGGCTGAGCTCCTTTCTGAGGCCAAGTCAGGCCTGAAGCCTCCTGTTTGCCTGGGGGTGACATTTGTTTGGTGGGCTATTCTAGAGGCCTCACCCCTTTGTTATATTGTACTGTTACAGCAATCGCAATAGAAGTCCATGTGGTGTCCTGTAATCAGTCCGTCCATCAGGCTGTCAGCTGTGATTTCATAACCCCACACACCTCACCCTGTCTACTTACCACAGTTTCTTTAATTTACAGTTTGGGGTCCGCAGACCCTCACACAGCTGATGAGCTCCTGAATCTCCCAGTCTGTTGCTGCTCAGGTCCAGTTCAGTCAGCTGTGATTGTGGAGAAGAGAGGACTGAGGAGAGAGATGAGCAACATCTGGAGGTAAGGCCACATGAGTCCAGGCTGTGGAGAATAAGAAAGAGAAGTGAGGACATGAGGAGGGACAGACAGAAAGACAGAAGGCCACACAGATCAAAGGCTCAATGACTGCTGGCATTTTAACTTTTTACTGAGTCTTTTTGAACCCGAGACCACCGCTGTTCTTATAAGTAAGTCACCAAACACCTGAGAGGGTCTCCTGCCTTCATGCTGTACTGACAGGTGTGAAGTCATTGAAACGGACACATGGACATTAATATTGGACATGAACCTCAAAAAAATGAGACCTACAGTGTCCTGCACTTGAGAGGCCACATGTACTTGTAGAAGGTGACAATGGGAGGGGGGGTGACAAGGTGGGATTTCTTTATGTCATTCAGGACTCAGGATGTGTAGACATTTTGTCTGATTTGCAGGACATCATGTAAAGACAACTGTGAGACATTCTGGTCACTGCAGAGCTGAATACTCAGCTGTTTGTCACGATGGACTCTCCTTATGTCACAGTAATTAGATGATGACACTCTGTTGGTTTAAAAGGACAAACACTGGGCCTGACTTTAGGAGTGATGATATAATGGACATGGAGGACAAGACTGACATGTGACACTTCTGTCCTCGGCCACTCAGACCTCACATACTGACCGGTGACACTGACCAGATGACCTTTGTCCACTAAACACCTCAGTGGTGTTGAGCTCAGTTTTCTTATTCCTTCTACTAATTTATAATAAAGCAGGAGGACGAGCTTCAAATGGACTGTCAGCGTCCCAAAGTACAGCCCAGTGGGCACAGAGGTGGTCCGAGTGGACTGTGAAGAGACTCCCATGACTGCTGACCACTGCTGTCCATTCACAGCTCTACTCATAAGTGATTTGATCAAAATGACAGCAAAGGAAATCTGCAGCACTTTATCAGCTGACTTCACAGGACATGTGGGGGTCACATAAGTGACAAGTTTGTGTCCTCACAGTTTGCATTTGTCACAATTCAATTCAATTCTGTTCTTTATTGTCATGTGTACAAGTACCATGTACAATGAAATGCTTGCTTGCATGTACCCCCACATACAGTGAACATAAAAAACACAATAAATAAATGAATATAATAAGTAAATAAATAAAACCAGAATCCTAGGAATAAACAGAGTTAGTGGCAGAGGTATATGTGAAGGTAGCAGTGGAGGTGACACAAGGTTACTGATTGTTCATGAGTCTGATTGCAGTTGGGTAGAAACTGTTCCTGAACCTGGTGGTGTGTGTCCGAATGGACTTTAGTCGCTTCCCCGATGGGTGCAGGGTGGCTGGGGTCCCGCCTGATACGGTTCACTTTCCTGAGACAGCGTGTAGTGTGGATGTTATGGATCGCAGGGAGCTGTGTGCCCGTGATCTGCTGTGCTGTAGAGCTCTGCAGTTCGGAACTGAGCAGTTGCTGTACCAGGATGTGATGCATCCTGTCAGGTTGGATTCCACAGTACACCTGTAGAATCTGCACAGGGTTGTGGGGGACATCCGGGCCTTACTCAGTCTCCTGAAGAAGTAGAGGTGTTGTTGGACTTTCTTGACTACTGCCGCAGTGTGACTTGACCATTTAAGGTTATCAGTGAGAGTGACTCAGAGGAACCTAAAGCTCATTTCTTTATGTCCTACCTTTTCAATGACGTCTGTTTTTATAAAAGTCAGGACAGGCCAGTGGACAGTAAGGAGGTGGACTAAAGGTGGTTGGGCCTTTACAAGTTTTTACAAATAATACCAGGAGTACTCATACAAGACGTTAAAATATTAAAATCAATGCATTTGGGTTTAAATTATGAGTGTTCCAGATGTGTCAGTAGTCATTACTGTTAATAATAATAATAATATTACTGGTGGTCTTGTGATTGAGGAAGTTCTTTCCAAGGTGACAGATTAAATGTTTTCATCTCCCAGTCACTTTTCTCCAGGACATCTTATAAGATATCTCAGTGTCTGTCTGATAGATAGATAGATAGACAGATAGATAGATAGAAAAAGTAAAAAGAAAGAAAACATTTGACTGGGCAGTCCCAGTCCCAATGAGGTGCTACACAGACATAAATGGATCAGCATTCAGAGTGAACAGATCAGATTAAAGCGGCCACAGTGTTGTTGCCTATGGATCAAGAACACAGTTTTAATGCCTGTCAGAAGCACAGGGTGGTCTGACTTTGGTTTGCTGAGTGAGTATTCAGGTGTCACCTCATTTGTTGACTTAGTATGCACATATCCTAACTGATGGTCTTCTCCATCACTGTATCTGTATCTTAGTGTCCCATAAGCAATTCATGTGATGGATGCTTCACTCTTCTACACTCTTCTACACTTTTAATGGTCACTTTGATGCCATAAGGGTTAATTCATCACTTATGCTGTTGCTAAGTAAGATTTCAGTATTTGTCCATCTAGACCACTAACAGGACCACTTGCTGACTTCAGCGTTTTTCACACACTTACAGAGACCACCCAGTCTTGAGGTGTCATGGTGCTGAGAGTCAGTGGCCATTCACATGTTTGATAGCTGCTTGTACTGCTTACTGTCCATCACAAAAATTTTGATTAAATGATCAACTGAGGAATGTAGATGAAGCTGCTCAGTTTCTGGTCTAATTGCCCCTTGGCTGATGGTGTTAAAGGCTGAGTTGACATCTCCAAAAAAGACTATCATGCAGGTCCAGGGCAGTCATTATGCTGGTAGATGAAGTTCAGATCCAAATCAATGACATCATCCAGAGGTGGACGTAAAGATCACTCAAGTACTGACAAGAATGAACAGCTGATTAAGCACATCTGGAGCCAAACTTTCAAAAAAGCATCTGACTTTGTCACCAACATCCTTCTCTTGTGAACGCATCTTGTCAAAGGCTTTGAGGGGTGGGATTGGTGGTGATCAGTAAATAAATAGTCTTCCGAAGTGCAGAACAACAGAAGAAATCATTGATGTAAATAGAATTATTGAATGACTAAACATGTCTGTATTCTTAAACCATCCTCCAGTTCCACAATCCCCCGCAGTCACTGACACGTTTAACGTTCCCTGCTCCTTAACCTGTCTTGTTACCCAAAGTATCAACACTGAGTTTCATTCAAGGCTTTACTATCCTTACTGTCATACACATAGAATAAGACACACATTTCTTCTACATACAGACTTATGTGTTCAATAATAATAAAGGTAAACTGGCAGGAATGAGAAAAAGATAAGAATATTTATGAGAAGAGCAAGCATGGCATCTGGGTGAGGAGGTGCCTTGTCTTCCGTTATGTGAGCTCATCTGCCACCCCTCGGTTACACTGGCACACATTACACTGGGGGGAAATGCAATGGAGAATACCGACAACCTACACCTTCAGAAGTGGAATAAATCGACTGTACACTGAAGCATTTCATTTACAAACATAAAAATACAAAGGAGAACATTTCAGATAAACGCTGAGTTCTGTTAATTATAGACAATGCATCATAACTACTGTATATGTTGTTACTTTTTATTTATTTTCATCAAATGTTACATATCTACACAGGAATTGAATATGGGTAATATCCATCCATCATCCAACCCGCTATATCCTAACTACAGGGTCACAGGGGTCTGCTGGAGCCAATCCCAGCCAACACAGGGTGCAAGGCAGGAAACAAACCCCAGGCAGGGCACCAGCACACCGCAGGTCACACATACCCACAGACCAAGCATACACTAGGGACAATTTAGAATCACCAATGCACCTAACCTGCATGTCTTTGGACTGTGAGAGGAAACCCACGCATAAACGGGGAGAACATGCAAACCCAGCGTCAAAGCGAACCCAGGTCTCCTTACTGCGAGGCAGCAGCGCTACTCACTGCGCCACCTATGGGTAATATGTTTATAATAATTCAGATTAAATTAAAATTAAACACTGTCAGAATATATTAATTGACAAACTGAGACATATTGGCCTTTAGGAAATATAAAAAGCGTGTGCGCTGTCATTTAGGACAGAATGCATTGTTAACATCACACTTTCTCTACTGAGATGATGTCACAGCACAGTCCATACAAACTCACAGCCTCCTTATTTTTTGATCTTATGATTAATTGTCAATATCATAGAAATGAAGTCATTTTAAGAAGATGACAACTCTGCCTTAGTCAGTTCATTAAACGCTTGAGCGGGAGTTGTGAGTAGTGACGAATAATATATGACACAGAAATTATAATGCATAATAATGGGGAACAAGGAAGAACTCTGACTTCCTAAAACGGACACCGTAAACATATAGGCATTTCAGTAACAATGAAGGTTCACAAAGTCATGCAGCATGTTTGGAAGGTGCTGATTGGCTGAAACTGTTTATAGAAAATTGTCCTAAAAGGCAAGTGGCGTATAGCGATCAGAAATTAAAACACACATCTGAGCATGCTGGACAGTAGTTTTATGTTGTTTTTCTACAATGCAAATTCAGTACAACACTAGTGTCGCAAAACACGCAAATATGAAGTTTAATACATTTTACCGTGAAACTCTTTACATTTAATCTATACTAATAAAAGGCAAAACCCTCACTCACTCACTCACTCATCACTAATTCTCCAACTTCCTGTGTAGGTAGAAGGCTGAAATTTGGCAGGCTTATTCCTTACAGCTCACTTACAAAAGTTAAGCAGGTTTCATTTCGAAATTCTACACGTTACGGTCGATAATGGTCGACAACGTCCGCCATGTTGAACTTTCTTATTTATGGCCCCATCTTCACGAATTTTGGTAGGCGGCTTCCCTGCGCTAACCGAAACTAATGTACGTACTTATTTCGGTGGTATGACGCCACTGTCGGCCACCATATTGAACTTTTCAACGGTCTTTGTTACTTATGGGCCCATCTTCAAGAAATTTGATACGTGGGTTCCCAACGCTAACTGAATCCTACTTACGTACATATATACGTCCATAGCCTGCAGCTAGGTCACCGTGTGAGGCGGCGTTGGGTCCCCCATCCCAACGCCTCCCACGTTGTTGGCTGCTTGCCTATATAAGGCCGTCCGTCGCTCCAGTCTCTACATTCCCTTCCTTGCTTCACCATGGGATTCACGTCTCCCTGCTGATAACTAAAGCCTTTTTATTTAATCCACGGCTTCTCCGCTGTTTTATTGTTCATTTATTACGATTATAGTTATTGTGTAGGTATTTTAGACTTAGTTTACATTGTTCAGGTACCCATTTCCTTTATCATTCCAACCGTAACCGCAGTAACATATCTATCAAGGTGATCACCATCGATCAAACAACTGTCACTTACTGAGTGGTTTCCATGCCCGGAGATGGCACCTACCTTTTCCATTCTCTGTGTTACATATTGCACGGCCATATCAGGCTCACTCTTGATATCCGGAGGAACATTGTGTCTTATGTATTGAATGACTGGGACAGGTTCAAGGTGTGGACTGATGACGGTACAGGAGATAATTATACTACACAGGAGCACTAGAAGAGTGAAATGCTTAAGCCCTTCACCTATGGTTCTGCATGTGAGTTGATGGCTGCCGCTGAATTGTTCGGTTGTCGCTTTCAAGTGTACCGAAATGGCCAAATATTTTACACCTTTTGACAACCGCCAATGCCTCTTAAACATCTTAGATTCACAGGTGACGATTTCAGTAGTGGACACTTTGATGTTTATGAATGTTTAAACTCTCAAAAGCTGGATGCGAAGTTATCGATGAAACCGGTTGTATGCTTACAACGCTTGACAGATGCCGAATGTCACTTCAACACAGCAAGTCTTGCAAATACTGTCGTAATTGAAACAAACCATGAAACTCAAACCGATTATGACAGCAGCAATCCAAGCTGTGAGATTTGAGACAAGATTACTGTTCACATGGCCAACTGTAAGTTACATGCTCAAGAGTAAGCTCAGCACACAGCTTGGTCATGTTACAACCGGAGGGTATAACAACATGACAACATGGTATACAAAGAGATCCTTAACAAATAATTATTGGTATATTTTTCCTCAGTTTAAAAAGGTTTACTTTTCTTCTTGATAAAAATTTTAAGGCAGTACTTCACCGCTGCGAAGCGCGGGTATTTTGCTAGTATTAAATAAATCAGGTGGAATGTGTTCTTACTTTGATTGTTGGGGGGGCTACACTGTAAATGTGTTAGTGACTGGGATTGGTCATGAATGATACAGACGGGAGAAATATCATTTCTATTTAAGGAACATTTTTTTATTATACTGACTTGTGACTAAGACTAACTTTGTTAATGGTTGCTTATCCAGATTTTGACAGAATGTGTTCACAATGGAGGGATGCTGCTGGTAGAGTCAGATGCTTTTTTTGACAGCCGGTCCAGATGTGTTTATTCCAACTGCCGCAACACTAAAGTGGATCCTTAATGCTGATCTCCATAAAAATCACCAGGTTCTCTTTTCACACAAAGGCCTCTACAGTGGCTGCTGGATCTTTTTGAATGACAGCTGTAATTAGTTGTTCAGTACGTAGTTTTAGTCGCATTACACCTTACATACTGTATACAGTACAGCGGATTTCATCTACGGAGTGTGGATCACTTGATCCATGCACTGCTCACCTTGGAGTGTCCCGTGTGTGTCGGTGTGCCGGTGACTGATCTGCGCCATGTCTCTCAGCCTCTCTGATGTGCTCCGGATTGACACCTTTGAATGTTTAGTGCAGCAGAGCAAATTCAACCTGATCTACCACAGTGGGTTTGTTATCACCTTATTCAATGGAGGGGTTCATGGACGTCAAATGGCAATGAATAGAGGAGAGGAGAGGTTAGGATCATGCACTGATACAGCACATCGCTGCACCCACCACATGACAAACCAACTCAGGATCCCAGATTGGGTGACACCTCAGCCCTAGCAGCACTAGTTCAGATGGAATAGAACAGTGTGAGGTTTTTTTATGGTGGCTGGAGTGCCAATTCTGCCACCAACTCCCAAGTTTTCCCTGCAGGTTGGATTAATGTAAATACGTGAGCTGCCTTCTTCAAATTAGTCATCGCATTTTGATGGTGGACAGCACGATCAGAGGGCATGACAGATTTGACTGTGACAGTGTCTTTTCTTCATAGCGAACTTGTTACTTTTGTGCTCCACAAAATATTGTAAATTATTAATAAATGAAATATCTCATTACCTGAGGGAATAATAACATCTGTTGATTTCAGAATTTCATCTTCTTTCTCAAATGTGCTTACCTTTATTATGCCAAAGTCGAGGGTTTAACATTTATTTTCTGTCTACTCAATTTTAAATAAGACAGAACAAACAAAACATCTGAGGACAAATAACAAGGCTCATTTTCAATTTATATATTTTTTTATTTTTAAAACCTGCAACATTAGGGCCATCGAACGGCAAATGTCAGTCTATTAAATGTGATCTCAAGAAAAAATGAGGGTTAATATTAATACTAATACAGGAGTATTAATAATGTTACATAGTAAAAGGGGAATATGTATTGAAAGAGCCCCATGAATGAGGCGTCTTTTGTTTAACTCTTGTTATCGTATAGTACATTCTGCCTGATGGTGTTAGTTATTTTTTTCTTGTAGACATCAGACTATGGAGGCTGCTGACGAACCCTTCTCTTTGTTGCCAGTCTGTAGCAGCGAAAGATAAAAGCAATATAAGTTTAACAGATCTCATTGAAGGCGATCATGAGTTTGTGTAATGTTATTGCAAATGGCCAGAAGATGTCACTAGTGACGTGAGTGTAAAATGCTTTGAAGCTTTGACACGATTTCCGAACCAATTGCTTCAAATGTTTTAAGGTTTTGTGAGGCTTCACTCTGCCCATCACTATGAAAGACAAAGGCTGGAGGATGATCGCCCAGAGTCTCCATTCTCTGACGGGGCCAATCAGGCGGCACCCGACCAAATCTGCACAGAAGGTGTACAGGCGCAATAGCTCTTGGCTGGTGAACAAGGACGAGCGAAGCCTGAGTCCACTGCTGGCCAGACTATACAGTATAGCCTGATGTTGGCTGTATGTGAGCTGGAAAGGGTACTTTAGCCCATGCAGTCTTTTTTGCAGACAGTTGGTCTGCTGAATCAGACAATGGAGGGCTTGGAAAGGATGGTCGAGGAATCCCTGAAGATGGCACAGGAGTGTTTGAGGAAGCTTGGCGCAGGACTCTCCACCCACGTAAATGTGGCGGTACAGGTGAGTGACACCCATACCGTACAAGAAAGAGGGGTGCAGAGCGAAGGGGCCCGAAAGTAAACAATACTGGGTGCCAAGTAGTCAAAAACCCCTAAAGTGGACGTATGTGTGATGACCGACCACCACAGGAGGAAGAGAGTGGGCAGGAAGAGACAGATCGGCTTGTTAGTGTCAGACCCAGGTCTCACACAAGTTCAAGGGGACTCAGTTAGTGCGGGATCTCTCCTCCTACCATAGAGAGACACAGACCGTCATTGCATCCCAGAGCTGAAGGAAGACCTGCTCTCCAAAAATCACAGCATGTGAGCTTGTGCACTCACGTGCAATCACGGGCATCTCTCTGCAAGGGAGGAAAGACACCCTGACCTCTGCTGGGTGCGAAGCAGAGCAGGGCTTCCCATCCTGCTTCCATTTCCACATGGCATGGATAAGAAGAGGGGAGCGACGCTGCTATGAGTGTCACCATCTGGGACATGGTTGGATGCACTGTCTGTTTAGGACATTAATAGATGTCAGGAGACTGCGGTGGGCTGGCGCCCTGCCAAGGGTATGTTTCCTGCCTTGTGTCTGTGTTGGCTGGGATTGGCTCCAGTGGATCCCTGTGACCTTGTAGTTAAGATATAGCGGGTTGGATAATGGATGGATGGATGGATAGATGCCAGGAGAGGGCATCGACGCAGCACCTCCCTCCCCATCCCTTTCTTGATTTGTTGTTTCAGGGCGGAGCTGTGGACTGGAGTATGTCGACTCCCCTCTTGGAAAAAGACAGCCCTGTAAGAATGGTCCACTCTGCAGTGGAAGGACCAGGGAGCTTATTCAGGGCATTACTTCCCCCAGAGCACTAGGTGGCTCCCCCCTAGGTTGAAGTGGTGCCTCAGACTCATACAGGCCCCATGGGAGTTGGAGTTTAGCGCAGCCCTGTTGGGTTCTGTTAGCACTAGCACAGGATGCTGCAGGTACTGCTGAGCCATTTGTTTCAGCACTTCCGCCACACCTGGAAGTGCTGCCAGAAGAAGGTCACCAGACTCCTGGAGCACTATAAAAGGAGCCAGTTGCCACTACTCCAGGAGGTGGAGGATGAAGCTTGGTGCTGTGTGAACTGTGCTGGGAACTGTGCTGTACAGGTGAGAAACAGGGGAAAGTGTTTCCCATGAGGAACAAAAAAAATGTGTGTGCAATACTTGTATCCTGTGTCTGTCTGTGTCGGGTTTGGGCAGCAGGAGTGCCATCTGCAGGCTACATGCACGTTAAGCTTACTGGCCTATAGTTGCTTGGATCTGCCCAGTTACCCGTTTACCATAATGGGAACAAAATTGACCTCATTATTAAAATTTGATTTTGGATTGCTAAAACTAAACAAGTTTTTTTTTTAATTAAAATTAAATTATTTACTTTAAATGGTAAAACTAAAAAAATAAGCCAAAAATGAGATTAAAGAACTGCTACAGTTATTTTATTCTTTCTGAGTAAAGCTCTTGCTCAGTTCACTGGACCTGATTACTTTAAATCTTCTATTATTGTTCCTGTTCTCTAAAGTGATAAAAT
>JANRMT010014135.1:0-11428 GCA_026402145.1 Polypterus bichir lapradei | reverse complement strand
GTGTGTTTATATACATAATTTCAATGAATCTTACCTAATATCTAAGAGAATACAAAGGGATTATGCTGTATAACGCTGCGGGGAATATTTATAAACAGTGCGGGAGAGTTTATAAGGGCTTAAAATATATAAAAATAACCATACAAACATATGGTTTCTACTTCGCGGATTTTCACCTATCGCGGGGGGGTCTGGAACGCAACCCCCGCGATGGAGGAGGGATTACTGTATATCAATATCTATATCTATATATATCTATATATCTATATATATCTATCTATATCTATATCTATATATCTATATATCTATATATCTATATATATATATATATATATATATATATATATATATATATATAAATTGTCCAAAGCTCCCTAAATGACAGAAAATGGCACATCTCCCTGCCTACAGAAAAGATGTAAAATGTGCCCACATCTACAATACAGACATTATAGTTTTACCACACTGCCGACTTGAACAGCACATAAAGGGATCATTCTCCTGCAGATCATCTAATGTTGTCTACCTAATTCTCTTCATGAAATGTCCTGACACTGCACTCTATGTGGGAGAAACTGGACAAATACTCCGCCAGAGAATGAATTTACACAGATTCCACATTAAAGATGGCAACACAGATGTTCCTGTAGCGGCCCACTTCAACAGACATGGACACTGTGAGAGGGACTTTAAAGTCACAGTGCTTATGGGTAACTTCAAAACACAGCAAGAGAGAAAAGAATGGGAAGTTAAACTCATGTTAAAATTTAATACATTACAACATGGCTTGAATAGAGACAAGAGTTTTATAGCCAGGTATGAGGGCTGTTTGCATCTCTCAGACTGACACAGATAACCTGTCTACAGACCCATATTGTTTTGAAAAACTCATCACAAACGACTTTGTTGGACAGTTATCTTATCCAAGGATCTTGACCATACATTGTTCTTCTCTCTCTTGTTAAATTAATCTTAGCCTGAATGAATCTATTAATTTTTTACATTTAAGATTTTTCATTTAAAGTTTTACCAATGTTGTTTCTTGTCCTAGTGTGGGTATATAAACACAGGGAACTTTAGTTTCTGTATTACATCTTGCCTGAAGAAGGGGCCTGAGTTGCCTTGAAAGCTTGCATATTGTAATCTTTTTAGTTAGCCAATAAAAGGTGTCATTTTGCTTGGCTTTTCTCTACACGGTACAACACCCTTGTACTATATATATGTTAAAAAAAGCAGCAATTCTAGCACTGACCCCTAAGGAACACCGCACTTAACATTACTACTTTTAGATAAAGTTCCTCGCACCATAACCCTCTGATTACTGAGTTTTAGCCAATTCTGGCCCCCATGTAGACACTACACTATGAACTCCCATTTCTTTTAGTCTGATGTCCAACCTCTCATGTGGCACCTTATCAAGTGCTTTCTGAAAGTCAAGATGAACAATATCATATGCACCGCTTTAATCATATCATTTTGTTGCTTCCTCATAGAATTCCAGCATTTTAGTAAAACATGACCTCCCCTCCTCTGAATCCATACAGACTGTTCGGCAAAACTGCTCTTGCCATGTGTTGCTCAGTCTTTTCCTTAAAAATTCCTTCCATTAATTTACTTGAGATGCAGGCTAAGCTTACTGCCCTATAGTTGCTTGGATCTGCCCAATCACATTCTTTAAATAACAGGCAAATTTTCAGCCCTTTGGAATATCCCCAGTGTGCAGTGACTTCCTAAAAATATGCCACAAGGGTTTAAATATGTACTCACTAACCTCCATAAGCACTTGATTATCTGGTCTTGTTGATTTGTTTGATGTCAGCCTAGTTAATCTGAGCAGTACTTCTACAATTTCTAAATCATTCACTACCTACTTAGTAGTCCATGTTACCTTTCAGAGGTTATCTACGTCCTCAGAAAAAGGCAAGTTTAGAGAATCTGCTATTTCATTGTCTGCATATTTTAATTTCTTTTTACTATTTCTGATACACTTCACCTCCTCCTTGAAGACTGTTCTTTTATTACTAGTACTGTGAAAGAATTTATTTCGGTCCTCTTTCGTCTTATCTGCCATGTTCCTCTCTGTTTTTTAACTTCTCTAAAATTACCCTCATGCTCTCAAAGACCCAACAATTCTAGGGATGCTCCAATCAATTGGCAACCAATTCAAAATCAGCCAATTTTCACAAAAAAAAGACTGTTCGTGATCAGCAAAACTGGTTGATCACAAAAAACAACCTTTTCAGACCATGCTTTCTAAGCTTCACAGTAAATTAGTTTTAGTGTTGAGTTATGCAAGTCATTACGGTAGATGAGCCAGTGCACATTGTTTTTTTCCCCTGAAGTGTAAACAAAGGACAGCAAGTCAAAGCTTCTTTTTCCAAAGAATGAGAGGTGATTGGAATATTAGCCTTTATGTTAAAGAAAGTGGAGTAATTAACTGAGAAAAAGGAATCAGAGAAGTTGTCCTGAGCAATTAGAAAAACAACAAAATCTAAGTTAATTAATTCAGACCTTTTTATCTTGTCCTTGTGGTATAGTGGGTCTGCGGCTCAGAAAAAAGTGGCTGTTTTAAACAAATAATTGGACACGCTCATGCTGGGGAGTAGAGTAGGTACTATCTGCTGAGAAGACGGTTTGTTTCCGGGTTGGTGTGAGATGGTCAGCTGTCCATGCATTGCGTTGCCTTGTTGGCATGTGCGGACTGTCCGATTATCTCATTATCAGCATGGGGTAAAAATCAGGTGAATGCACCTGCAACTTCTCCCCAGCACTTAAATTTATGCTGACACCGTTAGTTATGGTCAGATCGTTTGGGGTGGGCTGGTGGGGGGATTCGGTTGAGGTAGAGTGTGAACGTGACTGAGAGAATAAAACTGAAGAAAAAAGCTAACTTTTACAAGTACCATAAATTCACACTCAATCTCACATTGTTCATTTTCAAATAATATTGCATTAGTGTGATGTTTTCTGATTGGTACTAATCAGGTCATAAAATGATTTCTTCAAAATGTCACATATATTTGTCTCTTACTTTTTTTTCCCCCAGTGCTGTGTTGACATCATGGACCAAAAGGCGTCAGCTTATTCAGTGAAAACAGGAATATGCAGGTGGCTGGTTGCTGTGTGCTACAACATGCTTGACCTGGTGGCAATGAACGCACATACTGTATACTGTGCAAGGCATGCACGGGGTCCACTGAGAAAAGGTGTGTAGGAACTTTTAACATTTGAATTTGATGATTGCATATAGCACGGAACTGGCCTCTTTGTTCTGTTCTTTCCTCTTTCCTGGAGTACAAAAGAAATACCACCATGTACCAAAATGTGAAGACTGGGTAATATCAGGAAAAAAAAAATGTGGTCACTGATTACAGCCGCAAAAAGGTGTGTGAATGAATATGAATAATCTGAATAATGTATCAGTGCCAAAATGTTTTCCGAAATGTACTATACAGGTCATAAAATGAATAATTCCAAATATTATATATACCTATGTCTCTGTTTTTTTGTCAGGGCGGCTTTGACATTATGGACCATAAGGTGTATACTAATTCAGCATGAGCAGTAACACTCAATAAAACTGAATAAAAACAATCAAGTGATAATGAGATACGAGAAAGGCATGATACACAAGCATTTGTGTGTCAGCTTTTATCCTTCCAGATCAGAGAATTTCCAGTTCCATTGTCTCAAAACACCACTCACATCTACAGTTATTCCCATAACAAAATAAAAACTAACAGCATCAGATGTGGGGTGGTGGTCGTGGTGGTGGGGGAAGAGGGTTGTATCGTGATTGACAGAATAAAAGAGAAGGAAAAAAAACACATGCTAACTTTTAGTGCTATAAATTTACATCGGCTGTTACAGACACAAATCAAATGTATGTTTTTATTGTATAATATTAACAATAAGAAAGGCTCACTACTCAAAACGGTAAATTTGCGAGGTAGCCAGTATCGAACCGGCCACCAATAGATTACAAGTCAGCAGTTCTAATCGCTGCACTACAGAAGATGTCATATTATCCTTGTACCTTTTGTGAAAGTGTTTATTTGATATTTGGACTTCAGGATTCACACATTATACAGTTTGTCTACATTTTATCATTCATTACTAAAACATGAAAAAGCTTCTGTTTTAATGATGTGTTTACATAAATTGTTGTAGACATGAAACACACATGAAATGCATGTGTTCCAAATAACAATATATTATTTATCCTATACAACTCTAGGTACCTCACTCCCAGATAATCAAGGATTGAGTTGGGAGAACTTTTTGGCCTTTCTGTGGTGTTGGGGGGATGGTATAGCAGGCTGCTTGCTACTTGTGTTGATATAGGCATTTACAAGACAAAATTCGCTGACAGAGAAGTGCGAAGGGATTTAAGGTGGGCTGGAATTTAGTTTTTAGTTTTTTTGTAGGCTTTGTTAATTCTAGTGTTAATTAGACAGAAAATGTGTGTTAATTAGGCTTTTAAATAAAGTATAGACTGAAAAAAAAATTCTAGAACAGTATTGTATGATATGCATCATCTACAATAATATCTTAATTGTTGTTTTAACAATGTAGAAGCTGAAATTATTGAGTCTGTCAATCACTTTGCAAAAAATAATCAAAAACATGCTTTGAAGAGTCCACCTATTCCTGTCTCATGTAACCTAACAGGACAGACTACTTTGCATGTGCAAAGCGAGTGCATTGGTGTGCACTGTCAGCCCAAAACTGTTTAAAAATGACTGAGCAAATAGCGACAGGATATAAATCAGCCTTGCAATCTATGTCAATAGACTGATGTTGTCAAAATATGGCAATCTGCAAACTATATCGGAAATCAGTTGCTGTTAAAGACCGTTCAACAACTAACTTGTTTCACCATCTGCGAACTAACCACTGCACAGAAAAAGAATACAAAAAGCTTCAGGAGTCAGCTGTCCACAACAGGTCTGAATCACCCAAAGTACAAGCACAAAAACACACTCAGCAAACTTTACAGGAATCATTCTGCAAAAAAGTGATGTACGACAAGAAAAGCAACAGGTGGCATGACATGGCTGCGAGAAGACCACGTGGTTGGCATAACAACAGACAGGAGGGCTAATATCAGTGTACTACAGATTAACAATTGGAAGAGGCTTCCTTGTTTTGGACATAGGCCTAAACAAAACAAAAAAAAAACAAAAAAAACAGGAAGTCAGAGAAGGCAAGACTCTGCACACTGCCACTTGATACCTGAGGTGGACAGTGATGTAAATCCACTTGAGCAGTGGAAAACACAAGAAGTACATTTCCCCAAAATGCAAACCTGCAAAAAAGTACAGTGCATCCCAGCCTCAAGCAGCCCTTCTGAGAGGGCTTTCAGTACTGGATGAAATGTTGTAACATGTAACTGTGCTGCTCTGAAGCCAGATGCTGTGGACAGACTGGCATTTCTGTCAAACCACCTGAAATTTCCTCAATAGAATTTTACAATTGTAGTTTTTCCCCGGATATCTATGTGCAATACTGGACAGAACTTGGTTTTTCCTGTGCAGTTTTCGAAGAACTTTGCATTTTTACACTATAATACATTGTTAGATTTTTTTTCTTGCTTGTATGCTGCACAATTCTCCTTAGAGCACAGCAGTTTATGTTTACTCAGCCTGTAATTTTCAGGCCCTGTAGTTCAATTATGATTAGTATTTTTTCCTTTTGGATTTATATCTTGTTTACATTTCAGGTAAGTGTCCATTAAAAATCCTCTCATTGTAGTAGTTTTGTGGGTCTTTTGTGTAAATCCTGTAGGCTACATTGAAATGGATTACTCATACTTGCACTGTTTGATCTGGGTAATACTCGACTGGTGATTTTAATATTTTTGTGTTATTTTACTTCAGTTTTAAGTAAATAAATAAATAAATAAATAAGACCTGTTTTCCTTAACAATTTTTTCCATTAATCTCATTAGTAAGCTACAATTAATATCCTATTAACAAGACCAAAATAGATTAATAAGACTTTTATAACACACATTTTTAAAGGATGCAAAATATCATCTAATTATCATTATCATCAAAGTCCCAGAAAACAGATATAAATTTTTGGTAATACTGCACACCCCTACTTCTAAATATATATTTGGGGTTAATTAGGATGTTTAAAATTGAACAACGTCAAAGAATGTTTTCATCACAGAATGAATCATTTATTAATTATAAAGTTAAAACCACTTTAAATTTCAGTCCAAATGGATGGAAATATTAGCCTAATTAATTTGCACAGATTATTGTCAGTGTAATTTGTTTTATTTTTATTTAATGTATTATTATTGTTATTATTATTATCATTATGTTTGATTAGTAAAATGCCACTGTAATGTTTTGGCTTTTGAAAATGAAATATATAATAAAAAAACATTTACAATAAAGATTCTTTATAAAACCTTTAAAGAACATATAAAAAACACATTTTCCACTGGGTGCATTTACTGGTTTATTCATTCATGTAAAATGATTGTGAGGTATGGCGCGTGAACAATATATTGTGAGCAGGGGGGCTGAATGCAACCCTAGAAAACACGGACGCTTCTCAAAAAACCCCTCTTAAAAAACGCTGTGGCTGCTCTGCTGCATGATATGCTTTCCATGCGGTGCTACGCATACTTAAAAGTCTGAATAGCACCTGTTGGTTTTTGGTTGTTTGCGTCTCTCTCTCTCTCTGACATTCTCTGCTCTTGTTGGGGGTCCCGCTCCTAACGCACACTCCTACGAAGAGGAAGATATATTTGCATTCTTTTAATTGTGAGACGGAACTGTCATCTCTGTCTTGACAAGGAGCATGTTTAAACTGCTGAAAAGCATCCCAACAACATGTGGCTGGCACCACCACATTTTTACAATGGTGACAGTCTTATCTGGGTGATTGTACAGTGATAAGATTTATGCCACAAATACCATCTCTCTATTATAATAAAAAAAATCCTGGGACGAGACTTGACTTTTTCAGAGAGATACTTTCACGTCCCAAGAGACGAGACTTTGTGCCAAGACCATGCCTGGGGCCAGAAATAAAAGACAAAGAATAGATAAAGTAGAACGTGGTAAAGAATTCAAAAACATTGGCACGATACACGTGCAGGTTAGAGATAATGAAAAGTACTAAAATAAAATTCTAAAGTCTCAAAAAAAATGATAATAAAGAACACATTAGTGCAAACAAATGGAAATTATTACTCGATAAAGTAACAGAACAGTGAAAAGAGATCAAATATATTTTTCGGATTTAAACTTTAAGTCGGAGACTTGTAGATTGTCTAATTCTTGTTGCGATCAGGTAAAAGTAGTGTTTCTTCCCAATGAAGATGCGTATCCGCGAGAATTAAAAGATTTGTTGTTTGGTGAAAGTGAAATCCACAGACGCAAATGGCAGAGATGTGAAGTGGCTGGCGCGTAGTACAACAAGAACATTTATTTATATAGCACATTTTCATACAAATAATGTAGCTCAAAGTGCTTTACATGATGAAGAAAAGAGAAATAAAAGACAAAGTAAGAATTAAAATAAGACAACACTCATTAACATAGAATAATAGTAAGGTCCGATGGAAAAAAAACAAAAACAAAAAACAAAAAAAAAAAAAAAAAAAAAAACTCCTGATGGCTGGAGATAAAAAATAAAATCTGCAGGGGTTCCAGACCATGAGACCGCCCAGCCTCTAGTACAGGCTGGGGTGTGGGGGGGTTAGTGAGCAAAGCCCCCTAGTTTAATGTTAAAGTTAAAAGGTTTCACTTTAGTCTCACAAGGTCAAATGACATTCTGATAAATTTTTATAATATCTTCCAAGTGACAACGTGCAAATTCTTTACATTAAAGGACTTTTTTTCTGGCAAGGGATTTTTCCTTTCCACTATCCCATAAAAGGCCCTTTTTGCACAATGCCTTAGACATTGTTGAGCCATGAATATTTTCTGCAATTAAAAACACTGTCTTCTGCAAATCAATTACAGTTACAACTGGTGTCATAGCAGCAGTTTTAATCTGGTTACCTGACCTACGCAGTACGTAGTTTACTTTTTTTTAAACTTCATATGGGAATGTTCAGTGCATTCGAGATAGCCTTTTACCTTCCCTTAGATTTGTGTTTCTATACTATATCCATGACTTGCTTTGAATGCTTCATTTTAGTTTGCTTTTCGAAAAATTTGTACCATACTGATGGACCTCAGTAAGAGATAGACCACATATTCTCATAAATTTAACTGAAAACAGGTCATCCACTTATTTCTTACACAGGTGATGACTATCAACAAATTGGATAATATGGTCATTAACTGCACCTGAGTAAATGTAACTTTATATTTACAAAAGATGTGAATACTTTTTAAATCTCATAATTTTTATTTTTTTAAAGGATACTAATTTGTTTCTTTTGACTTGATATAATGTAAACAATTTTACAGATCAGGTGGGAAAACGCTTACTTTAATATATTGTTAACTTAGAATCTAAAACAAAATATGCAAGTAGGTTTGGGGTCTGAAAATCATTAAAAAGCATTTTATTTAGGAAAAGGACTTAAAGAAAAAAAATCATATTTTTAATACTTAAGTTCATTAAAACAAGTAATGGGCAAACCACTAGTTAAAGCAGTATTTGCCCTTATTATTACTTACGCTGAATATGGATGAACTGCTTGGGAATCTTAAATTCTCCTCTGTATAGCTTGTCATAATAGGTAATGTTGCTCTCTGCCTCCGGAACAGGAATAACCATGGTTTCCTTCTTCTCCCTGAAAACCTGTTGAGCTGAAATGGCCCGCTGTAAGTGGTGTTCCTAAAACAAAAGCAAAAATGAAATTGTACTAATGAGAGATCTTAAATTTTAAAGAGAAATATACATCCATCCATTTTACCTACTGTGAAGTCCAAATCTATCTTAGACCTACAGAAGAAATGGCAGGAAGGGATGCAAGTAAAGATTTTACAGCATGAATGACAAAATTTGACAGTTAAATTGCTATTCAATTCATTTGTATAATAGGCATATAATTACAGTTCACTTTCTCTAAAAAAAAAAATTAACATGTTTCTGGTACTACAGTACTGTACAAGGCTACTTGATAGAAGTGGTATTAAAAATAGCAAATTTAAAAAAAATACAGTTGATGTAAATATGGATGCCACAAAAATGATTTTTGGTGCCAATTCCATACCAGAATTCCGCAAATATAACAGTACCACCTTTTTTATAGTATTTGTAACACTGATAAAGTCAGTATTATATTCATGCATTATTGTCTGACTGTATGCAGATTAATTATTTTAGATGGTTCAATAAAATGAGACAAAATTGTGAATAAAACTTCATATAAAAATGGCATGTAGTGATGTTAAAGTCATGTCAGGAAGTGCTTTTGAGTTGGAGGCAAAAAAATTTCCAGTGTGCAATTGCAGGAACCAAATATTTTATTTATTTAAAAAAAAAAAAAAATACAAGACACATACACTTCAGCTGTCATTACTGCCACTTTTATCCCATTATTTGGATTCCTCAGAAGTAGATGTGTGTGCTGTATGAGCTAAATAATGCTACCAATCAAATGAGGTGTAATCATCTAACTTCCACAGTCATGCATTTATACAAGGAGATAAAAATAATGATTAATTGTTTTTAATAAGGTCCTAATAAATAAATAGAAGTTTTGCATTCATCCTCTGACTGTAATGAGCACATCCACCTATTTGTTTAAATACATTTCAAAATAAAATTTGTGTTTCATTTTTTTTTAAAATTTGTTATCAACTTTTTATTGCCATAATGCAAAAGGAAACCAACAATAACTGATATTTGTGATATGCAAGTGTCATTAGTATTTCAAAGCTTAGAAGGCCAAGGCATATCACCCTATTAACATGACAGAAATGCATAATCAGTGAAACACATTTAACATGCATACTTAATTAAAAAATATGAAACTTGATTTGTGTCATTTGTTTGGTTTTTGAAGACAAACTAATGTTCATTAGTATAATCCATAAGTAGAAGCACAAGTTATATATTTGTAGAATGTAATGATGTCTCACTGTAATAAATTTAAATAAGCACAGGAAACAGGCCAAGTAGCTTTGGTTTGTGACATTTCAAATTTTAATAAGACTCATCTTTAGTATTTTCTTAAATAGCTAATGATGCAAATACAATACAACAGCAAATGTTACAACTTAACAAAGTGGTTCTCTGACAAACCAGACTTGTATAAGAGTATGTTGTTACAAAAACAACTATAAAGAGTTTGCTTAAATGGAAATAACCAAAATTATATTGGAATTCACTACTCTTGATTTTGATTTGGTATACTTTATTAATCCCTGAAAGGAAATTGTCTTTTTGCTTGACCTTTGGAGGTCAGAGCACAGGGTCTGCCATTGTACAATGTCCCTGGAGAATGTTTCAGTTTAAGGAACTTGCTCAAGGACCCAATTGAAACTGCTTGTCTGAGACTGGACAGTGAGCAAGCTATTGATTAGTGCAGCAGTTAACTTTTCCTTTTCTGATTGTAAATGTGAAGGAAGAATTTGAAATTGCTGCTCAGTAAACAATAGGAATGTTATCTTAAGATTAACGTGTGTCTATTTTATTTGAACAGCACAGACATAGAAATGCTTTATTATTAATTTTGAGTAGTGACTTAAACTACTATAATACTATGACGAAACACTTTATCATATCAATCTTTATATGCCCTAGGCTGAAAATCAATTGACAGATTTTCATGTGCTGTTCTAAGCTTTTACAGTAATTTTCTTATAGTGATCCTTTATGCAAGGCATTACTGTAGTTGAGCTAGCACATGCCTTTTTTTTGCTGTAAACTTCATGTAAATGGAAAGCAGCAACGCAGACTTAACCAAAGAAAGAGAAAAACTTAATTTTACCTTTTGCTTTAGAGAAAGTGGAGTAATAAACTGAGAAAAGGTAAATCAGAAGAGTAGTCCTGTGCAATTAGACAAACAGCAATAAAAGTTACTTTAATGAATTCAGGCCTATTACTTTGTCTTTTAATTGAGATGGAAACTGCTTGCCCGAGTTTTGGACAAGGATGAATTTGAACTTTCTGCTTACAAAACAACAGGCTTGTTAGCTTAAGATTAAAATTAATCTATTTTAAACATGTTAAGCATATTAGCCTTGAACCTTCCTGATCAATATTTTATTAACATTTCATAGATTTGACTCTTTAAGAGTTTGTACTGTGTTTACAAATGCTCCACAATTAAAATGGTAATCCATATTTATAATTACACCTCGAGAATTAGTACACTGAAAAAGAAAACACCTGTATAAAAAATATATTAGCAAAAACGCTATAGTGCAATTAATGCTTAAAAATTATTTAAAACTGTAAGTGAACATATACATACATATATTAGTAGCGTGCTGAGCCTGTG
>JANRMT010013769.1:88312-103342 GCA_026402145.1 Polypterus bichir lapradei | reverse complement strand
GGAACCTATTAGCTGTAAAATAAATCAAAACTTTGCATTTTCGCACGATAGAAGGCATAGCAGTGAACAACATTATTGTGGAGATTTAATTTTACCTTTCTTGTCTGTGACTTTTTCATGTAACTTTTTTTTTTTTGTCATAGTTTGTGACAGGCACCTCCAGCATACCATATGAAGGTTTTGCATCATTAAGAGGAAGTAATGGACCTCGACGGTTCTGTGTGGAGAAATGGGGCAAGATCACTTCATTACCCAGGTGAAAATTGTTTGCTTCTTTACTGGAAAAATAGATCGACAAATGAAGCAGAACAGAGCTAATACTATAACTTAGTAAAAGACTGCAGAACTTTTACGAGTGTCATGGTGTAGAAAAGATTTTACAAAAGAAACATTGATATTAAAACAAAAGTCAGAGTTTGCTTGTGGGGAAAAACATGGAGAGGTACATGGATGTAGTTTATCAGTATGTATAATGTTATTCCCTATTCTCTGAGTCATCTACAGAATTAACAGAGGCACAATTCAAATTGCACTTCACAGTTAGGTGTGGTTTCAAAATGTGTTCACTGTTTATTTTTCATATTTTTTTTCTATTAATTTTATATTATCAGAGCCCATACCTGCTTCAATCGTTTGGATCTGCCACCGTACCCTTCATTTTCCATGCTATATGAGAAGATGCTGACGGCCGTGGAGGAGACGAGCACTTTTGGTCTGGAGTGAGAAGCTCACTTTCACCCTTCTTACCATGTTCAGTCGATGCTCGTGAACCTGACCTCTGCTTGCTGCTTTCCACATGGTGCTCTGCCTGTTTTCTGCAGCATGTTGTCGGTGGGGCACGTTATACTGGACAGTGGCTTTGGATCGATGCTTTAACAGACATTATTGAATGCGTAGAATGGGATTAGGCAATTTTTGTCTGAGCACCTTTAACTCTTACAGAAGAATTAATGGACAAGGATTTTTCGAAAAATGATGCCTTTCCAATGTGATCTTTCTTCAAAAATAATGCGGCCACAGTTTTACAGTACCTACCTTTATTTGTTTTTTGTTTTCACTTGTAGAATGTCAAGAGAAGGTATTAAGGACTTACATGCATTCTAGGCTACCCACTCATATTGTTAATTTATTGAGATGACTCCAGTACCATATCACTGTTCAGTCAGAGCAGGGAAATTGATCTGCAAGATAACCTTCCATGGAATACAATGGACTTTCTAAATACTGAAGAAAAGATCTTCCACTAGAGGCAAAACCGCACTGCTACACATGCAAGAAAGTAATATTTTAATATATTAAATACATATAAATTAAGGAAATTAAGTTATTAGAAAAGTTGCCAATTTAACAGCACATAATATTTGATGATTTTGTGTTGATTATTTTCCAGTTGTTTATAAACATTTTAAGGCTGAACTTTCTCTTTTTCTATCTTTTAAAGTAAGTAATCATATACTCACTGTCGCTGTCACAAAAAGAATTATTCAGTGACTTTGCAATGAATCTTTGTTATGGAACAATCACTTCCAGATACAATTTAGTTCAGGTTTTCTTTTTTTCTTCCACATGCAGTGGCCAGTCTTTTACTGTTTTAATGAATTTAACAGCTTGCAAGGCCTAATGTGGGACAGCCATTGATCATCAACCTGGAAGCTGGGAGTGAAGTGCATTTTTGAAGAGGACCACTCCTCCATTGAAAAAAAAGTTAGCTTCCATTCATTTAGGGTTAACCACACAAAATATTCAAAGTTGTGCTGAGTTTCATCGCTTGCAGAGACACATTTCTTTCCTTTCCTTCATATTAGCTGCTTGTGCGTACCACTTTCTGTAACAGGTCTTGGGTCTGCTAGGTGGTGAACAACAGTGACAAAATTCAGGGGCCACAGATGTCGACTTGAGATTATTCTATAGCACTGGAATGGTCTTTGCTTCACAGATGCTACATTGACGTCTTGTCAAACTGTTTGAGAAGCGGATACAGAGAACACATTTGGGATTTCTCGGGTTTAGAGTGCAACCTCCCCCCAACCACATTCCCCACTTTGTATTCTAGCTACAAAACATTAAGGATTGAAAAATAGGTACCTTTGTGATTTAATCGTTATGCCTGAAACACATGTGCAAACAAAAATTAACACTGTAGTCTAATGTATCACAAACCAGAATGGCACGGAATGGATTCTAGTTTGACATTCTTGGGCTTACTATTATGAAAAAGTACGTATTACTGTAATATTTTTCACTCATGAGGTTAAAAATAAGCAGACATATTTCACAACTTACGTGGGTTTTCATTTCTAAATTTTAGATATTGTTTTATATGCTGGTATTGTTTCAGAGAAGTCTTTCCTTTGCCATGTTACTTGGAAAATAATCTCTGACTTCCAGTTCACCTAAGAAATAGTCACCATCTAAACTACTTCAAGATCTGAACTTGTGTGTACTGAAGCATTGTTCACTTCCGAGACATTAACATCCTAGTATCAAAGAAGAGCAAAGTTAAGATGACATGATATCTCTTCTACTACTAGTCCTGGGCACTAGAAGTAGGCATTTGATGAGGAACATCTTGCGAAATCAACTTTAATTAATCAGTTATTTTAATCCTGTAAGCAGCATGCTAATCTCGTCCAAGCATCTGTCTGCACTGTGCACTTCTTATTTCCTGAGTCTGTACTGCAGCATTGTCTAAGACTGACAATGAACAGAATTGCACAGACAACTCACTTGTCTTCATGTCTCCAATAATAGCATGTCAGTTTATAAAGTTATTAAACACTCCACAGTACACACGGTGAGTAACTGTTGCTAGTGTGCCTAGGCAGGAACAAATCAACTGCTTTTTATCTTCCCTTGCCGCGGGCCATGGAACAGGTTTGCTGACTGATACAACACAGTGATATTGTACATGTTTAAAATGTGGATTGCTTTTTAACATAGTTACATCCTGATTTAGATGGTTATTATTGTAATATTTATTTCCATATGGTAACAGCTGTATGGCATAACTTAGAACAATGAAATGTTCCTTATCTTAGTATAACAGCAGTTAATGTTGGTAGTTTACAACTGCACAGTTGGTAAGACAGGAAAAAAGGTTCAAATTAACAACCATCTCCTGCTGTAAACTTGCTGTGGGTGAGGTTATGAAAAACATCATGTACGCAATGCATGGAGCGCCCAATATTCATTCATTTTTTTCTGGCACATCAGGGGGAAATGACATTTATTTGATTCCCCCTCTTTTCCTTAGTAACCGTGAAGTTACACCTCTTTTTATGCCAGAGACTCCAGATGCCATCTGGAATGGCAATGTGCGGGTAACAATACAGTTGTAAAGAATATAATCACATATACAGTGTTTCACAGCTACCTGTGAGCAGATAACATGAACAGCTCCTTTGTTATATATCTCACTTTCTCCTGTAGCTCTCCTCACATCACATTGTCACTTAACTTTGTTGTAAAATCATGTCGCAGGGAGCTGAAGTGAAGATTTTCTTTTGATTTTGCCTTTTTTTTTTTTTACCATGCATTTATAGTTGTAGCATATGTCCGAGACATAAATATGAAACAAATCACAGATCATTGAGCCAAACCCATCCTGAAGACCTTATTTTCACTACCATAAATTTGCTCTTTACTGATTAAATATTCACATTCACTTTTTCCTTGCATACACTCATCAAACAATTTTCCAAAAATACTTTTAACATTATGGGGTGTCAGGAAGGCACAGCCTATTCTAGTAGAATCTGGTGCTGCATGGAAAATAACCCAGAGTCGGAATGAAATCTCTTGGAGGGTACACTCACGCACACACCCGCCTGGCCAAATAAAGCTCATTTAAAACGTATCATTCGATCAATTGAATGTTAGAATTTAGAGGTGTTTTTTATTGTCTTCTTATACAGGAGTTTTTCAAAACCAATCATAAAGTATCCCAGGAGTAGCAGCAAAGATAGTATGTGTACATAATGCCTGAAAAAGCGGAAGATTAATTTCCACCAATACTTATTTCAGTTATGATACCAAAAGTCTGGTAACAATTTCTTCTGTGATGTAAAGTTGCTGGGCATCAAATTAAGGAGAAAAAAAGCCCCCTGAAGCAGTTTGAAATGTGGCAAGTAGCAGACTGGAAATCTTATGTTTTATTTGTGAATGAATGCAATTTTCTGGGTATAAAATCTTTAATAAACATTTATAAATTATACTGCATGAAAAGAAACAAGAAAACTAAACATATACACAATAAGGATAACTATGAATTAATAGAACATGTAATAGTTTGGGTGAAGTTTTTAGGAAAAACAAAACCTTTCGAATGACCAGTATGTGCAAATTTTCAAAGAAAGACTTGGCTTCATGATACTGAGGACACACAAGTATGAAATCTTTAGTGTGAGTGATTCACCTTTAACAGGGGTACAGGCGATCTCTGGATGATGGGTCATGCCATTATTTTGCTATTTATATGTAGCACCGTAAAAACGGAACTTACATGTCACTCCCCTTAAGGGAAAATGTGAACTTTGACCTGTTTCCAAAGATACTGATTGATAATCCTTTTTCCGTTCAAATTCATAAAATGATTTTACATAAACAAAGTGACAACATAGCTATTGCTTGTTTCTCTAAATTCTGAGTTGGATGTGTCCTCTAAGTATTATATGGCTTACTAAAGACAAGTGTGCTTGGTGCAGGCCAGTCTGTAAAACTACTAGTTATAGATTCTTTTAAACAAATGAAATTGCCTTTAAGCTGTGTTTGACAAAAACTCCCTTGGGCCCTTTCACTATATACATACATGTGGACCTTCTTAATTTTATACTATCTCCCTGCCTCTTATATATATATGCACACACAGAGCATATTTATAATTAGTTTCTATATTTTTAAAATGCCCCTATACTATATACACACTATACTATAATAGTATCTATACTATATACAGTACTCTATAGATACTATAGTAGTTGTGTGTAGACCATATATTCACTTGAAGTGGTGATATTTTTAACTTCTGATACTTTAAAGAGTATATAACATCTTTATTAATGAACTAAAAATTGCATGATCATTGCACAGGTCATTGTATGTGCCTGGAAAGAGCAATGAAGATGATAACAGACTACACATCAAACATTCTGCATTTCAGTTCCAGTCTCACTTGAATCTCCACATGATCTCAATTCTCAACAATCCTGCACCCTTAGCAACAATTAGGTTCAAATCTTCTTAGCTTGTGGCTGGCAGAGTGGCAACAAGGACACAGGGTTGGTGTCCCGGATGCATGTTCTCCCTTTGTCCGCATGGATTTCCTTCAGGTGCTCTGGTTTTCATCCACAGTCCAAGAGCATGCAAGTCAGATGAACTGGCAATGTTACATTGGCCTCTGGTTGGGTGTGTGTGTGTGTGTGTGTGTATGTTTTCACCCTTCGATGGACTGGTGTCCTGTCCAGGGTTTGGTTCTGCTTTGCTTCCTGGAATATGTTCTAGCATCCCTGTGACCCTGCTCAGTATAAAGTGAGTTTAGAAGGTGGATGGATGAATTTTTTGGCTTCATAGGATCATTATCGTCACATGTATAGAGTACAGTGAAATTCTTAGATGCATGTGGTAATCAACATGCAACATGTCACAACACTTTTAAACAGCGGGTGAGGCAATGCACCTACCTTACACTTCCAGGAAACTGGGTTCAGTTCTCAGCTGGGTCACTGTTTGTATAGAGCTTGCACATTATTACCAAGCGTATGTGTGTGGTTTTTTTTGGGTGACCTAGTTTCTGTTCCAAAGACGTGACTGATCGCTGATAGGGATATTCCGAATTGGCTTTGAATGAGTGTATATGGGCTGGCATCCAATCCAGGTTTAGTTTCTGCCGCATGCACCGTGTGGCTCAGATAGGTTCTGATTCCTTACAATCCTATAATGGAAAAAATTGTTTTGGAAAATAAATAAATGAATGTTTGAAGGAAAGATGTATTCACAAGACCTACTAAATTGCCACCCATTTTTAAATATTCATACGATTTCTTAAAAATGCCCTAATTTTGAAGCAACTATCTAAAAGATGGTCCCCGTGACAAGACAGCCTTGATTCAGTGAGCACCATATTCCTGCCATATTCCTCTCAATACATCTTTTTGCCACCTTAGAACAGATTGTCTTTCTTAGCCAGATGGGACTTCAGCCAAATAAAATGCAGACTACCAATGACCCTTTACTTTGCAGGGTCTTTCAAACCTACTGAACTGTAAAGGACATAAGATGGTATGAAACTAAGTGTGTAGAATGGCACATGAAAGTTTTACTAATAAAGAAGAAATATACATAACAAGTGTCAGATGTTAAAATCTCCACATCAGTGTTTATTTTATACATGTAATGCAGTGAATGAATGTACAGAGGTAAGCCTGGGGGGATTTGTTTTCATATTTTCACTTTTTTCTATATTTTAAAAATGTATGTATATTAATGCACTGAATGTACCAAAGGATTGCAGGTGACTTTGAAGGTATGAATGATAAAAACATCACTTATGTCAATGTTTTCGTAATTTTACACTGTGGAGCCTGATGTAAGTCTCCTTTACTTTGTACACAAATGCTGACCAACAGATGGATACTCTGGTAATCCCAAGCTGATATTAGGTGCTCAGGAAACAATTTAGTAGGATGACATGACAAAGCAAATGGTTGCATTTACTGTAATGTTATACAAAGAGACTTTACAGATTCTCATTCTTAGCCGCTGGTATAGTAGAAACAAAATGCAATTCACTGCCAGCTAAACGTCTTTTATGCTGTGTTATAAATATTGTACAACGTAACCTTATGGCATGTTAACTTGTACTAGACAGTGTCAGCTATGCAGAATGGTACTTTGGACACCATGACAGATTAGGATCATCCTGATCTCACACTATCAAATCCACTTGCAGACAGCTGTCTACTGGCTTGTCTTTGCCGTGTTCTTTTGTTCTGCCTTAATAGAGACGTAAGAAAATGCCCGTAAATGGTCAGGATAGACTTTGTACAACTGCTTCTATCTGCTTCCTGAAGCAACAGGGTTGGGTTAAGGAATGTAGTGATGAATCACACACCTCAAAGTGTGTCTGATGTGATTAATTTCTCTTTGTTACTAATGGCAACACAACAAAAGAAACCCTTGCAGTGCAAGTCCGAGATAGTCATCTGTCTGCTGATAAGTGAGCTTGCTTATCTGGGTTTCATCATTAAGGCATTAAAGTAGGCATCTAATTAAATGGCATGTTACATTAACAGCAAGAAGTTATTAATTGGACTTCACAAAATCCTAAAAAGTAGTCCTCCAGGAAATGATTTTGAGATGCTGCATTGTAGTCCCGATTGGATACACTCAGACTATGTTCACAATGAGAAAATCTTTTATTGAGCTCCTGGTTTAATTAGACTGCTATTTTTTTTTAGAAAATCTGTAATTTCAGAAAATTGCGAAATTTACAAAAATGTGTATTTCTGTTGTGTCTTTTACTCCATTTCTGGGAGGCACGTTTTTATAGTAAAATACATCATTCATCTATGTATTGAGTCTGTTTATTTCAGCACAGGGTTGCCAGTGCCTTTCCTATGAATCATCTGTTTCAGGATATGATTTTGAAAAATATGCACAATTTGCTTGTGAAGAACTGGCGCTCCTGCCACAGTGGTTTCTACCTTGCACCTCAGGTTGCTGGGATAGGCACCTGCTCCCTGCAACCTTAAAATGGAGTACATAGAGGCAAAAGGTGCGTCAATGGTTAGGTGATATGTGACAAATGTTGCATAGCTGTGACTCACAATGAAACAATTGTTTCTGGTTAACTAAAAAAAACTCGATAATATTCACCTACTTTCATTATGTTGAAGCACATTTCCTTTCAAGAAATTATTTGCACTGATAAGGAACTTAAGAGGAATTTTGAAACGCATAGAGGGACGGCTTGTTGGGCCGGTAGTTAATAAATGCTGCTGCTTCACAACTCTTTGCGTCTGGCCCAGTCACTCACTGTGTGGATTTTGCACTTCCTCCCACTTTACATTGATTGGGTGACTCCACACTGGCCATATCTGAATGACTGTGATGGACTGGTGCCCTGTCTAGGATTGGCAAAAAAGTGAATCAAGCCAGGAGTTCATTAAAAAGACAGGAATCTGTCTCCAAGTAAAGGACTGCAGTGCAGCCATGGAAATGCCCCAGGGTAACAAACAGCTAGTGAGACATTTTTACTCTATACTGTAATAGTAAAATAAGATTGGCACATCTTAGCATATTAGAGGTACACGTATTACTAGTAATATCATAAATTAATAAACAAGTAATCCAAAAATCTCCTAGCTTACACCTTCAGGCTTTTGTACACTATCAGATGCAGCGGTCTCCTGTTTCAAGCTTCTGAACACGGTCACTTACATGTAGCCGACAGCCAGTAGGATTCCTCGTTTCACCTTTATCTCACTATATTTCTTAACACCCCAAATTGAACGAATAAGCTAATTTAAATATTTCATCCTTGCACATTCATTTTAGGTACTTTGATTGAGGGTATTGTGGCCATTTGGGCTTTATATTTCTCCCGAAATCTCAAACAGTGCAAGGAGTATAGAGAAAGATACAGTAAAATGAAACACTGTGCCAAAAAAGGATGAATGCTGCAGTTTTTAGTTCTATAGCTTTTACTTTGACCACATTATTTGAGTGCCCCTATAGAGGAAGCACCCCTGGATTATCGGTATTCTGTTCCTATTGTATATGATGAAGTAGCATTCAGCGTTTTGTTAAAGATAAATATAACATAGTACAACCTTTTGCTTGTTTTTTTCCAACTGTTCTGAGGAGACATGCAAGTACAAATTTCGCTGTACACCTCACAATGAACTAAACTTGACTTAGAAGGTGGTCGTGGAAGATCGCTGGGTTGCCCAATCAGCAGATCCCATTCATGTTGGTCAGCATTAATCTCCTGCCTTTAAGCGTGATGAATGTCCATGCCAAGTTGAGTGTACTTTGGTTTGTGTTTACCTGGATATCCATTCTATGCAAAACTCTTTTTCTGTGTCACAGCTTCACTGTAAACAATGTTTCTTTTGTATATATTTGTATGTACTGTATGTGTATGTGTAGGTGTTTTGGTTGTTTTACTCAGTCAAAAGAAAGTAATGATTTGCATTTAAAATGGCAAGCCAGTTTCTCAGGTTGATGATATTTTTAATGTAACAGCATGGCCCCCCAAATATGTTCTCACTATTAACCTTAAATCTGATTTTCTTACACTGAATGGAAAAGTAAAACATGAAGGTAACAAACGGCTGATGGCCGTTAATTAAACAGAGGTGGCTTAGAATGAAAACAAGACATGGCAAGGGTGAAACACTCATCTATTTCTATTTTTGCCATCTCTGTTTTAATTGAACAGGACAGAACGTCTAGAATGGCGATACAAACACTGGGGTCATGGTAGACCAGATTTGAAGTCTACCAGCTTGTTGACAACTCTTAATTCCAAACTTTAACAGGTCTTGCCAAAGTATCTCAGCAAGCTCCCTTCTGCTCTAGTCTGTTGCATTACAAACGCTTGGCTGATTCCGAATTAGCTTTTTAAGGAACATTTTAAAATATGTTTGTTTCTGAATGCTTGTGCAGTCCTTACATTTTTAAAGTAGCCTTTTAGATGAACGTGAGGGAGTACACCTACATGATTAGCCATTCCATTAATTGCAATTGCCTCTTCTTCATTTTTATTTTTAGAAATTAAGGAACAAGAAATACAATTGAAATGGAGATGGAGTCAACCTAATAAATAAATGTGAAGACGTTTAAGAGCTAAATCATTGCAATAATGCACGTCTGTTTATTTTCTGAACGTGCCTAATCCAGTTTAAGGTCAGCAGGAACTATAAGCCTGTTTCATGAGGCAGCCAGAGGCAAGGCGCCAATGCATCCTGGGCACATTCATGTACACTTCGATACTTCACAAGTAACTCAACCTGCTCATCTCTGTCATTCTTAAAGTTAGCCATCATTGTTCCTTTGCATTGTCCATAGGTATGAGACTCTCATCTTTGCTAAGATTTGTAATTGCACTGTGCAACTTTTATTAGTATTTCTGAATGTAGTTTACAAGAGCAGAAATGAGCCACCTTAACTAATCAAGACATTTCACTAAAGGAAGTAAAACCACTCAAAGTGAGATGCAAACCAGCAGCCACAGCAGTTTCACCCGGACAGAGTCTGGTAACTACAGACCACAATTCTTGGCGCGGTTGCTACTGTACATCCAGGATAGTAAATGTGAACTTAAAATGCCACCTTTGCTTTGCTCATGCTGTATTCTGTACCACTTTCTTGTTTACTAGTTAATGTATTACTTCTCAGAGCTGTGAGGAGTGTGCTGCTGATGGTTCGTTTTAAAGGCCTTACTTGACACCATCCACTTGTTAAAACAGAATTTGGTGACATTTCTTGAATTTGCATTCCTCTTAGTCTAACTCTCGTGACTGGATACAGGCTGGTGCATGCTGTTAATAACTGCCAAAGCCCCACTCAGAGTGAAACTTTGTAAGGCCCTCTCAACTTGTTTCCCTTCATACCAATGAAAGAAAGAATTCTGTTATCTGTGTTTAGTATTGTTGTGTTTATTAGTCACACTTCATCCTGGTTTCAATTTGTTCATAAATTTTAATTCACAAGCAATACAACAAGGGTAGGGGGATAATTGTTGAGAATCCTTCTGTCCATTAAAGGATATCAAAGTTGACTTGACTTCGCACGAAACACACACTGGTGTAGATTGAAGACACAAAATAAAAGTCACCTTTTCTACTGTCCAATGTACATTTGTTCTTGTAATTTTTAATCAGGTTGGCATCTCTGGCTTCTCCTTATTGCGTGCCTTGCAAGTCTCCACGAGCTCTGTTTTCTTTCTACCATCTAGAAATGTGTGGTCATTTTCATTCAAAGAAGTGCGAGTGCATGGGTGGCTGTGCTCAGTCTGCTCCCTTGTCTGGATAAGACGTGGACTTGCTTTGCTGCCATTAGTGTTGGGATCAACTTTGGCTGAGCAGGATTCTGATTTGAAGAAACAGGACCCTAAACACTTTACAGGACACTTCTTTTATTACAGTGCACTAATGTCATAACTACGATGTAAGTAAGGCATTGTTACCACATACTTGTTGTACAGCTAAATGACTGGACTTGGTAAGCACACAGGCCTGGCCGCAGTGCTGAGATGGGTGAGTAAAATGATGTACATGGAATTGAGTGGTGGGATTAATGAAAATTGAAAGAGAACGTTATAATATAGCACAGTACTTCACACTGAAAGGAAAGACAAAAAGAACCTCCAGCAGTGAAAATGGCTAAATACAAAACAAAACCCAGAAATTGAATTTTTTTCATAAACTAGTTTTCTGTCACTAGATATTTCTTTTATTTAAACAAAGTTCAGACAATCACTAACTATGCATCCCAACCCTGAAAAATAAAGCCATGTGGCACACACACACCTAACGCGCAATGTTGAAACATATTGGCTATGATGACTTCATTAAGATGAGACTCAAGACTGTGCAAAAATAAGCAAAATTACAATGAGTCCTGCAGTCTTCTTTTAAACCCTGTTTGGTATTCAATTATAATGTAAGTATATTGTAATGAGAGTCTCAAAATGTAATATATTGCCAAAAATAAAGAATTCTGAAATACAGAGATGAGAGTAAGCGGAAGACATCAATGTCCCCTGCATGCTCCTTTTGGGAACACGATTTGCACGTAGTAGGGGAGGTGTTGCTACTTCCCAGCACCTTCAGTTACCTGCTGCATGTCACCAGATCTTCCCAACAAGCTCTCACACAGGCTTCCTGCACCAAGATGATGCCATCAAACCCTAGCACTGCTAAATTATGTAGCTCTTTTAGGATGACGTCTGATTCAACAACTGCCTTAAAGTTCTCTTAGACTGGCAGCCCAGAGACACAAATCTCTGCTGCTGTCCTGCTAGTCTTAGAATCCAATTAATTTGCACTTTCCAGACCAATTTACATGCAACAGGACCACTGCCTCCCAGTGGCCCCCCACTTTCAGCAATTTCTAATGACCACCTGTAGTAATCCTACCTGTAGCAGGGAAATTAAATTTTCACTTTTATCTTCTGTGTGTATATTCTTTATGTCTGCATTTCTTGAATTATTATATTGTTATTCTGGTCACGGCATTTTACATTCTTTTTTTTTTGAAGGTTTCTAACATTTTGTGATAGTCACTTGTCACAGTCACTAAGCCTGTTGCTGGTCACATTTCACAGATATGATGTGTTGTATTGTGTAATTTCCCATCTATAGTAGATGATGGCACCCAGCTTCTGACATCCTTTATTTAAAAGTCAGTTATTATCCAACCCGATATTTCCTAACACGGAGTCACAGGGGTCTGCAGGAGCCAATCCCAGCCAACACAGGGCGCAAGGCAGGAACAAATTCCAAGCAGGGCGTCAGCCCATCGCAGTTTATAAAACAATCTCTTTGTTTTAGTATTAGTGGAAGCTAAAAGACACCTGCAAGAAGAATATAAAAGTTCACCTTTGTTTTCTGCCAATGTAAGTTTTCAGTTTGCATCATGTGTTTTGGTTTTTGGCTTTTTCATAATATTTTGACTCTTGGCAGTTTTCTAGATTTTTTGCACCATTGACTGGCTGCACTACCCACTTTGCCTTTGGTTAGTCTCTTTACAACCTTAACACCATCTGTCCTGGCACAAGTGTCTCGGTCCACATTTCTTAAGACAAAATCACCAACTGACTTCATTACTGACCTCTTTCTATATTTACAAAAACATAATAGTGATTACAGCTTAACTATTAAGTTTGATGGACAAACCTTATGGGCAGTCTTAGTCAACCCACCACACTTAGATCACATTCTGGAGAGGGGCCTCTTCCATGCACATTTTTGGAACAGATGTCTTCTTTCATATTTATATTGAGTAATATTCCACTGTTGGGGTCCTTGCTTGATACTTTAGCAGTGTAGTGGGCATGGATTTCTGCAGAATTCATGATTCAGTTATTTAGTAGCAAAATGGATGTGGTATCTTGAAGCAGTCACTGGATTTAAGAGTCACCTCAGGATATTTTGCTGTAAAATGGAATTTCTTCATTTGTTTGGACCCACAGCCAGTCTGGCCGGAATGGCGTCCCAAAGTAGAAGGTGAAATGTTTTGTGTGGAAATGTGGTTACTCTTTGACAGTTTTGCTTGTTTCCTACACCTTTAACTAGCTTTAATAAATAAATACGAATATCATACGGGTATCATGTTATCACACTGAACAATCCACATTCTGCCCAACTGCTTCTGTTATTTTTATTCCATAAAAATATAAACAAAATATTCTTCTCATACAGTATGTACATACATTAAGACTTTGGATATGTAGGAACACACATTTTTTTACACTGTGCTCTTGTTTATTTAAAGCGTCCACAAGAATTCAACTTGTTAGGACCACCCACAATGGCTAAAGTAATGTTACTCATAAAATACTTGGTGTGTTTGCAATAATTTGATTTGTAAAATTAAAATACAGTATCCAGTAAATTCCTCAATTTTCTGAAGCTGGAGAGCTGCCAGTGTCTTTACTGGTATCAGTGTACAAGGCCAGTAGTAGTCGCAGAGAATTTCTGATGCCAGTCATGCAGGATACACCCATGCACATACCCTCTGTCACCAAAGTGAAATGCGTTTAATCACAAATTAACTTTCAAGACTAAAAGACTTGGGGAGAAAACCAGTATCACTGAAGTAATGTTGTGTGCATGTGCTATGGTGGGGTGGGGGGTTCTGAGGTTCCCACTTGTGACACGTCACCATTCCACTTCATTCTGCTGACATGAATTTCTGGCTGAACTATTTGGAGAAATGTGAGAATGCTGTTAATTTACTAATTGGTCAGCACAAATAGAAATTTATAGATAAGCATTTTTTATTAAAATAAAGAACAAAGCTAAATTTATTTCAGTACAACTCCAAAATGCCATTTCTCACTTACCACATTTTTTTTTTAATATTGACCGAGTCAATATGTAACAGCATGGAGAATTTGTCTTATTATTGTTACTAAATATCTGACATGGAGCTCCCACTTCGTAGACTGTTTACTTAATCTCTAACTGGAAAATACTTATTTCCTGTCTGTCCAACAGCACATGCACAACAAGGAAGTCACATATAAATTTCACTGGTGAAAAAGTCTTATCTGGTCATACTACCATCAGCTGTGATTTAAAGGAGCAGGCCAACAGTATCACAAAAAATGATCAGAAGCGAGCCAGTCCAGGGGCGTCATGTATAACGCCATGCGTAGAATTCACACTAAAACATGGCGTATGGGCAAGAGTGGAAATGTGCATACGCAGAAAAAAATTTAGATGCACAAAACCATACATAAGCCAATTTCCAAACACTTCCCCTCCATAAATCCCAGTTAGCATGAAATGTAACACACATTCACGTGCCTGCCACCCCACCCCAACTCCTCCCAGAATGCAAGTCAATATAAATAGCTCCTTACAGTCAGCGTTTTGTGAAAAGACAATGACAAAAGCACTGGGGAAAAAATGTGAAGTGGAGGCATGAACAACAAAAGGGAACTGATGGTGTGGCACTCAAAAGTTCAAGTTCAGAAAGTTGCACAGTGCCCAAAATAAAAAAGTGGTCAGATGTCAAAGTCAAGGTGAAAAGGCAAGTCGTAGCCCACCGTCAGAGTGTCCTACGGAAGTGTATGAGGGGACAGAGAAAAGAAAAAAATAGGGACATAGTGAAGAAAAAAAGGTCAAAATATACAGTGGTGTGAAAAACTATTTGCCCCCTTCCTGATTTCTTATTCTTTTGCATGTTTGTCACACAAAATGTTTCTGATCATCAAACACATGTAACCATTAGTCAAATATAACACAAGTAAACACAAAATGCAGTTTTTAAATGATGGTTTTTATTATTTAGGGAGAAAAA
>JANRMT010013769.1:11028-36558 GCA_026402145.1 Polypterus bichir lapradei | reverse complement strand
AAATATTTTATATACTGTAGCTTATGTTTTGTATGTTCCAGTACATTAAAGCTGTAATTACATACAGTCATGGCCGAAATTATCGGCACCCCTGGAATTTTCCCAGAAAATGCACCATTTCTCCCAGAAAATTGTTGCAATTACAACTGTTTTGGTATACACGTTTTATTTCCTTTATGTGCATTGGAACAACACAAAAAAACAGAGAAAAAAAGCCAAATCTGACATCATTTCACACAAAACTCAGAAACCGGGCTGTACAAAATTATTGGCACCCTCAACTTAATGTTTGGTTGCACGCCCTTTGGAAAAAATAACTAAAATCAAGCGCTTCCTATAACCATCAGCAAGCTTGTTACACCTCTCAACTGGAATTTCTGACCTTTCTTCTTTTGCAAACTGCTCAGGGTCTCTCAGATTTGAAGGGCGCCTTCTCCCAACAGCAATTTTCAGATCACTCCATAAGTGTTCAATCGGATTTAGATCCGGACTCATTGCTGGCCACTTCAGAACTCTCCAGCGCTTTGTCTTCAGCCATTTTTGGGTGCTTTTAGAGGTATGTTTGGGGTCATTGTCCTGCTGGAACACCCATGACCTCTGATGCAGACCCAGCTTTCTGACACTAGGCCCTACATTGCGCCCCAATATCTTTTGGTAGTCTTCAGATGTCATGATGCCTTGCACACAGTCAAGGCATCCAGTGCCAGAGGCAGCAAAACATCCCCAAAACATCTTAGAACCTCCATCATGTTTGACTGTAGGTACGGTGTTCTTTTCTTCGTAGGCCTCATTCCGTTTTCTATAAACAGTAGAATGATGAGCTTTACCAAAAAGCTCTACCTTGGTCTCATCTGTCCACAAGACGTTTGCCCAGAAGGATTTTGGCTTCCTCAAGTACATTTTGGCAAACTCCAGTCTGGCTTTTTTATGTTTTTGTGTCAGCAGCGGGGTCCTCCTTGCTCTCCTGCCATAGCATTTCATTTTGTTCAGATGTCGACAGATAGTTCGAGCTGACACTGTTGCACTGAGTCTGCAGAACAGCTTTAATATGTTTTGAAGTTGATTGGGGCTGTTTATCCACCATTCAGACTATCGTTCGTTGCAGTCTTTTATCAATTTTTCTCTTCCGTCCACGTCCAGGGAGATTATCTACAGTGCCATGTGTTGTGAACTTCTTGATTATGTTGCGCACAGTGGACAGAGGAACATGAAGATCTCTGGAGATGGACTTGTAGCCTTGAGATTGTCAGATATTTTTCCACAATTTTTGTTCTCAAGTCCTCAGACAATTCTCTGCTCTTCTTTCTGTTCTCCATTCTTAGTGCGGCACACTCAGACACACAACAGAAAGGTTGAGTCAACTTTTCTCCATTTTAACTGGCTTCAGGTGCGATTGCTGTATTACCAGCACCTGTTTCTTGCCACAGGTGAGTTCAAACGAGCATCATATGCTTGAAGTAAAACGATTTCCCACAATTTTGAAAAGGTGCCAATAATTTTGTCTGGCCCATTTTTGGAGTTTTGTGTGAAATTATGTCAGATTTGGCTTTTTTTCTCTATTTTTTGTGTTGATCCAATGCACATAAAGGAAATACAGTAATCCCTCGCTATATCGCGCTTCGACTTTCGCGGCTTCACTCTATCGCGGATTTTATATGAAAGCATAACTAAATATATAACGCGGATTTTTCGCTGCTTCGCGGGTTCTGCGGACAATGTGTCTTTTTACTTCCTGTATATGCTTCCTCAGTTGGTTTGCCCAGTTGATTTCATACAAGGGACGCTATTGGCGGATGGCTGAGAAGCTAACCAATCAGAGCACGCAGTTAAGTTCTCCTGACTGAGAAGCTAACCAATCAGAGCACGCAGGAGCTATGCAGTGTTAACCAGGAAGTCTCATCTCGCTCATTCAGCATCAACGTGCTTCGCTGTGTAAAGAGTTGTGCTCTTTAGTGTTTATCTTTTTGCATAGTCAAGCCCTTCATTATGGCTCCAAAACAATCTGCTACTGCTTCAGGTGCCGTGCCCAAGCGCAAGAAGAAGATGTTAACGATTGCCGAAAAGGTAAACGTTTTGGATTTGTTGAAGGCTACGATTCTTTTTATTTAAAAAGTAGGAAAGGAATATAAGATCTACGGCCGCAGTGTCCTTTTAACCAGGGTGCAAAACGAGTTGTAAGTGGATGTAATAAGGCAGTAGTCTGGATGGAATCTGCTTTAGGGATTTGGATTGAAGACTGCCAGAAGAAGAACAACGGCAGTGCTACACAATCGCATGAAGTGGCTCCTTTACAAGGGCTGTAACGCTCTCCTTTGTTGTGCAGTAAAATTAAACTCATTGTTATCGGACAAGTCATCGTGTCATTGTTGGTGAGTAACCATAATTAATTTTCTTCTTACAGTGCTTAGTACATGTATGTACGTTTAGTGTCACTGAACACACATTTACTGTATACTATTTTTCTTGCATTGTACGTATTTATTGCTGGTGACCTGTCTATCGTAATGGCTGTAACATATGTGATATCGGAGACACTCAATATCTTTAAAATAATATTTAGGTTTTACTGTATATAAACAGTGTGTTTATATACATAATTTCAATGAATCTTACCTAATATCTAAGAGAATACAAAGGGATTATGCTGTATAACGCTGCGGGGAATATTTATAAACAGTGCGGGAGAGTTTATAAGGGCTTAAAATATATAAAAATAACCATACAAACATATGGTTTCTACTTCACGGATTTTCACGTATCGTGGGGGGGTCTGGAACGCAACCCCCGCGATCGAGGAGGGATTACTGTATTCAATTTCTGAACCTACATTTTCTACTAAAGGGATGAAGGGAATCAAAGGCTACCCCAGAAAGAATTAAACCTGGATGAGAGGTCTTCAACTACAGGACACATTCATAGGCATGAATCAAGCCCAAAACAGAAACCTAGCCGTCAAAGTTCAAAGCCCAAAATTTGAAACCAGGAACAATTTGTAACAAAAATCAAACATGTCAAAGTTTGAGTTCATGTCTACAATCTCAGATAACCAAGATAACCTTTGTACAATCGTAAAACTGGCGTTATGTGCCAAATACTTCTGTCATTCATGTACAGTACTGTATAGTAACATTGCACTTACAGCTACAAAGTGAAAGCAACTGTATCAAAACAACATAAGTCCACAAAAATATTTCAGATCTTAATTATTACATAGAATTTATAAAAATAAAATGTCCAGAATTGGATTAAATATAATTCAAAACCACAAATGGGCAGATATTGATTTTTGGCATAGTGTTTTAGTGTGTTTCTTTTGGTTTCCAGGTTTGTCCCTTTCATCTTCTGGTCTTTCCTGTGTTCTGATTTCCAATCCATATTTGCTCCATACTAAGTGACTCATCACACAGGGATAGGAGAGATTTCATACACTATATTTTATATGGCTAAATGTTGTGCTCAAGAAGAGTTGCAAGTTTCGTCTGTTGCCCAGTGCAGCACACCATACACTGTAGATGGCAATAATTTCCCATAAACGTTTTACAATTTTTTCACCACCATTTTTTCTACCACCGTAAAAATATTTTTTTTTCCATGCATGTAAACTGGACAATAGAAACTTCTGTAACATCATTGATAACTATGGTATATCTGACACTGACGACTGTGTTGTTGGGTATCTTTTTAATTTAAGAGTCATTACTTAACAGAGTTTTTTTTTTCCATTTACACCATTGTACACTCAGCTCACTGTATCACGGAGACTTGATGTAATGCACACAAGAATTCAATATTGTCTCATAATTAGGTTTAGCAGTTTGATGTACATTGTATAGTATTTGACATACGACAAAGCGATTCATTTGTTATTACATGTTATCCTTTTTATAAGAAAAGAAGTGTTTATAGTGCCATGGATTAAGAGGTTTCTTATTTATTTACTCTCCAACATGATTAAGATTTCAAAGACGAATGAGAGAAAATGCAATGAAAACCTAATTGCTTTTGGAATCATCACTTAAAAATATATTTGATTGATGAATCAGACCAAAATCATGATTCACTGAGAAATGATAATCTGTACGGTGTCCTTCATCTTACAATCACATAAATAATATCTGATTTAAAGTTCTTAAACAGCAAGAAAAAAAGCATCAAATTTGCAGTACCAAATACCTGGAGCTGAGTGATGCATGAGATCATTGTCTTCAGATGTCATATCAGGAGAATGATCTTCAGGCCTTTCATTTGTCATTGTTCTGCGTATACTTTGGTACCTGAATAAGGAAGATATGTTACAGGGTCACCTTAATGATGGTTTTTCCATCTAATGCTTTTAAAAGTACCACTTTCGTTCAGCGTTTTTTTAATTAAGAGGAACACACAAAGTGGGCTAATTTGATCATCAGGTTATAAAAGGTGAAAGTAGTGAAGCAGCTAGTAATTAATTAATAACCATATAAAGACAGGTCAAGTATTAACACTAGAATTACCAGAGCCTACGAAAAAACTCGTAGATCCGTCCCACCTTAAATCGCTTCTTAAAACCGTTCTCACCTCTCCGCCAGCGTCTTTTGTTAATCTAAATGTGCTGATAAAAGAAAAGCTGCAAGTAGCCGGCTATTCCATCCCCCCAACGACTTAGAACGTGCACAAACTTCTCCCAGCTCATGCCTTGATTATCTGGGAGTGAAGTGGAGTTTTAGAGTGGAAATAATAGATCATTATTTGGAATACACGCATTTCATGTGTGTTCTGTTTCTACAGTAATCCGTGTAAACACATTTTTAAAACAGAAACGGTTTTCATATTGTAGTAGTAAATGACAAAATCTAAGCATAAACTATATAATGTATGAAGCCTGAAGTCCAAATATCAAACACATTTACAAAAGGTACAAATATAACAGAACAAGTATGCTTTTATTCAAAAATATAACTGCAGAAAAAAGCCACCTTAGCATGCCACATTGACACGTTCTTACTACAACTGCCACAGTAGCATAATGGTATCAATCACTGACTAGTATTCAAAAGGTCATGAGTTCGATCCCGTGCGATTCAGTTTTGAGACGTAAACTGCTGTTATTCTTACTATTTTATAATAAAAACATACATTTGATTTCAGTGTGTAACAGCTGGTGTAATTTATCATACTTGTAAAGGTTAGTTTTTTTTTATTCACTTTTCATTCTCTCAGTCGTGTTCAGGATCCTTCCCTACACCCCCCCCCCCAAATTGAGAATGCTGTTTTCACATAAAGATGCGCTATAGCTCTGCAGCGTATTTGTGACTGCATTCTCGTACCAATGCTTGCGAACTGAAGAGCCTGCGTGCACTTTTCGTGGCATTACACGTCTATTTTTTTGAGCATGCCCGTGTCGCTCAAAAACAGGAACATATGTTGGTGTACAAGAATAACAAAACAAGTGCACTTTTATTCTAGACTATACGTGAAGAAAAAATAAAGCAAGTTACAGTAGGCGGTTGATACGACAGCTTGTGTGGTGCAATGCTAAGAACTGCTGATTTCCGATCCGTGCTATATAAAATCATCACATTCAAATATTAACAATTCCCACACACACTTCCTACATTCATGACATGTGTACTTGTTGCAGTGTACACATCTCTCTGTGCTATGGTTCCTATTACAATGAATGAGCACCTGACACTGTACTTTCTTACCTATACAAATAACATTCGAGTATAGCACGTCTCCAAATAAATCACATTCGAGTTATATCGCGTCTCCAAATAAATCACATTTGAGTTATAGCGCGTCTTTATGTGAAAAAAAGCAGTGTCAGATGGGGTGGGGATCGTGGACGCGACTGAGAGAATGGAACTGAATTAAAAAAAAAGCTAACCTTTATAATTATCATGCATTTACACTGGCTCTTACAGACTGACTGAAATCAAATGTATGTTTTTATTCCAAAATAGTTCAATACATGCAAAATTATTTGAAAAAGAAGAGCGTCAGATCGGGTTTGAATACACGCTGACGCTGTTACAGAAGGAGTCTGCTTATTCAGTGCAGCAGTTTCAACGCACAGTACATGCAATATTATTTGAAAACAAACAGCGTCAGATCGGGTTTGAATATGCGCCCGATCTGACGCTGTTCGTTTTCAAATAATATTGCATGTACTGTGCGTTGAAACTGCTGCACTGAATAAGCAGACTCCTTCTGTAACAGCGTCAGCGTGTATTCAAACCCGATCTGACGCTCTTCTTTTTCAAATAATTTTGCATGTATTGAACTATTTTGGAATAAAAACATACATTTGATTTCAGTCAGTCTGTAAGAGCCAGTGTAAATGCATGATAATTATAAAGGTTAGCTTTTTTTTTAATTCAGTTCCATTCTCTCAGTCGCGTCCACGATCCCCACCCCATCTGACACTGCTTTTTTTCACATAAAGACGCGCTATAACTCAAATGTGATTTATTTGGAGACGCGATATAACTCGAATGTGATTTATTTGGAGACGTGCTATACTCGAATGTTATTTGTATAGGTAAGAAAGTACAGTGTCAGGTGCTCATTCATTGTAATAGGAACCATAGCACAGAGAGATGTGTACACTGCAACAAGTACACATGTCATGAATGTAGGAAGTGTGTGTGGGAATTGTTAATATTTGAATGTGATGATTTTATATAGCACGGATCGGAAATCAGCAGTTCTTAGCATTGCACCACACAAGCTGTCGTATCAACCGCCTACTGTAACTTGCTTTATTTTTTCTTCACGTATAGTCTAGAATAAAAGTGCACTTGTTTTGTTATTCTTGTACACCAACATATGTTCCTGTTTTTGAGCGACACGGGCATGCTCAAAAAAATAGACGTGTAATGCCACGAAAAGTGCACGCAGGCTCTTCAGTTCGCAAGCATTGGTACGAGAATGCAGTCACAAATACGCTGCAGAGCTATAGCGCATCTTTATGTGAAAACAGCATTCTCAATTTGGGGGGGGGGGTGTAGGGAAGGATCCTGAACACGACTGAGAGAATGAAAAGTGAATAAAAAAAAACTAACCTTTACAAGTATGATAAATTACACCAGCTGTTACACACTGAAATCAAATGTATGTTTTTATTATAAAATAGTAAGAATAACAGCAGTTTACGTCTCAAAACTGAATCGCACGGGATCGAACTCATGACCTTTTGAATACTAGTCAGTGATTGATACCATTATGCTACTGTGGCAGTTGTAGTAAGAACGTGTCAATGTGGCATGCTAAGGTGGCTTTTTTCTGCAGTTATATTTTTGAATAAAAGCATACTTGTTCTGTTATATTTGTACCTTTTGTAAATGTGTTTGATATTTGGACTTCAGGCTTCATACATTATATAGTTTATGCTTAGATTTTGTCATTTACTACTACAATATGAAAACCGTTTCTGTTTTAAAAATGTGTTTACACGGATTACTGTAGAAACAGAACACACATGAAATGCGTGTATTCCAAATAATGATCTATTATTTCCACTCTAAAACTCCACTTCACTCCCAGATAATCAAGGCATGAGCTGGGAGAAGTTTGTGCACGTTCTAAGTCGTTGGGGGGATGGAATAGCCGGCTACTTGCAGCTTTTCTTTTATCAGCACATTTAGATTAACAAAAGACGCTGGCGGAGAGGTGAGAACGGTTTTAAGAAGCGATTTAAGGTGGGACGGATCTACGAGTTTTTTCGTAGGCTCTGGTAATTCTAGTGTTAATACTTGACCTGTCTTTATATGGTTATTAATTAATTACTAGCTGCTTCACTACTTTCACCTTTTATAACCTGATGATCAAATTAGCCCACTTTGTGTGTTCCTCTTAATTAAAAAAACGCTGAACGAAAGTGGTACTTTTAAAAGCATTAGATGGAAAAACCATCATTAAGGTGACCCTGTAACATATCTTCCTTATTCAGGTACCAAAGTATACGCAGAACAATGACAAATGAAAGGCCTGAAGATCATTCTCCTGATATGACATCTGAAGACAATGATCTCATGCATCACTCAGCTCCAGGTATTTGGTACTGCAAATTTGATGCTTTTTTTCTTGCTGTTTAAGAACTTTAAATCAGATATTATTTATGTGATTGTAAGATGAAGGACACCGTACAGATTATCATTTCTCAGTGAATCATGATTTTGGTCTGATTCATCAATCAAATATATTTTTAAGTGATGATTCCAAAAGCAATTAGGTTTTCATTGCATTTTCTCTCATTCGTCTTTGAAATCTTAATCATGTTGGAGAGTAAATAAATAAGAAACCTCTTAATCCATGGCACTATAAACACTTCTTTTCTTATAAAAAGGATAACATGTAATAACAAATGAATCGCTTTGTCGTATGTCAAATACTATACAATGTACATCAAACTGCTAAACCTAATTATGAGACAATATTGAATTCTTGTGTGCATTACATCAAGTCTCCGTGATACAGTGAGCTGAGTGTACAATGGTGTAAATGGAAAAAAAAAACTCTGTTAAGTAATGACTCTTAAATTAAAAAGATACCCAACAACACAGTCGTCAGTGTCAGATATACCATAGTTATCAATGATGTTACAGAAGTTTCTATTGTCCAGTTTACATGCATGGAAAAAAAAATATTTTTACGGTGGTAGAAAAAATGGTGGTGAAAAAATTGTAAAACGTTTATGGGAAATTATTGCCATCTACAGTGTATGGTGTGCTGCACTGGGCAACAGACGAAACTTGCAACTCTTCTTGAGCACAACATTTAGCCATATAAAATATAGTGTATGAAATCTCTCCTATCCCTGTGTGATGAGTCACTTAGTATGGAGCAAATATGGATTGGAAATCAGAACACAGGAAAGACCAGAAGATGAAAGGGACAAACCTGGAAACCAAAAGAAACACACTAAAACACTATGCCAAAAATCAATATCTGCCCATTTGTGGTTTTGAATTATATTTAATCCAATTCTGGACATTTTATTTTTATAAATTCTATGTAATAATTAAGATCTGAAATATTTTTGTGGACTTATGTTGTTTTGATACAGTTGCTTTCACTTTGTAGCTGTAAGTGCAATGTTACTATACAGTACTGTACATGAATGACAGAAGTATTTGGCACATAACGCCAGTTTTACGATTGTACAAAGGTTATCTTGGTTATCTGAGATTGTAGACATGAACTCAAACTTTGACATGTTTGATTTTTGTTACAAATTGTTCCTGGTTTCAAATTTTGGGCTTTGAACTTTGACGGCTAGGTTTCTGTTTTGGGCTTGATTCATGCCTATGAATGTGTCCTGTAGTTGAAGACCTCTCATCCAGGTTTAATTCTTTCTGGGGTAGCCTTTGATTCCCTTCATCCCTTTAGTAGAAAATGTAGGTTCAGAAATTGAATACAGTAATCCCTCCTCGATCGCGGGGGTTGCGTTCCAGACCCCCCCACGATACGTGAAAATCCGTGAAGTAGAAACCATATGTTTGTATGGTTATTTTTATATATTTTAAGCCCTTATAAACTCTCCCGCACTGTTTATAAATATTCCCCGCAGCGTTATACAGCATAATCCCTTTGTATTCTCTTAGATATTAGGTAAGATTCATTGAAATTATGTATATAAACACACACTGTTTATATACAGTAAAACCTAAATATTATTTTAAAGATATTGAGTGTCTCCGATATCACATATGTTACAGCCATTACGATAGACAGGTCACCAGCAATAAATACGTACAATGCAAGAAAAATAGTATACAGTAAATGTGTGTTCAGTGACACTAAACGTACATACATGTACTAAGCACTGTAAGAAGAAAATTAATTATGGTTACTCACCAACAATGACACGATGACTTGTCCGATAACAATGAGTTTAATTTTACTGCACAACAAAGGAGAGCGTTACAGCCCTTGTAAAGGAGCCACTTCAGGCGATTCTGTAGCACTGCCGTTGTTCTTCTTCTGGCAGTCTTCAATCCAAATCTCTAAAGCAGATTCCATCCAGACTACTGCCTTATTACATCCACTTACAACTCGTTTTGCACCCTGGTTAAAAGGACACTGCGGCCGTAGATCTTATATTCCTTTCCTACTTTTTAAATAAAAAGAATCGCAGCTTTCAACAAATCCAAAACGTTTACCTTTTCGGCAATCGTTAACATCTTCTTCTTGCGCTTGGGCACGGCCCCTGAAGCAGTAGCAGATTGTTTTGGAGCCATAATGAAGGGCTTGACTATGCACAAAGATAAACACTAAAGAGTACAACTCTTTACACAGCGAAACACGTTGATGCTGAATGAGCGAGACGACACTTCCTGGTTAACACTGCATTCAGCACGCAGGAGCTCAACTGCGTGCTCTGATTGGTTAGCTTCTCAGTCAGGAGAACTTAACTGCGTGCTCTGATTGGTTAGCTTCTCAGCCATCCGCCAATAGCGTCCCTTGTATGAAATCAACTGGGCAAACCAACTGAGGAAGCATATACAGGAAGTAAAAAGACACATTGTCCGCAGAACCCGCGAAGCAGCGAAAAATCCGCGTTATATATTTAGTTATGCTTTCATATAAAATCCGCGATAGAGTGAAGCCGCGAAAGTCGAAGCGCGATATAGCGAGGGATTACTGTACAACGATTCTACCTAAGGCAACTTTTGTTAAGGATGTTAATTTGTTTCACATATCCTGCAAAATATAGAAATCTATATATTAAAAAAATCTAAATTACCTTGATTCCAGGACACCCTCTATCATTTTAGGACATTCCCAGCAAACATAATAATTCTCCTGATTTCTTTCTGTTTGTTAGAATTAGAGATTAAAGATTTTTATTGTCACATACATGGTAAGACAGAGAAATTCTTGTGCTACAGTGGCAGTGATGTATAAATAAATACAGTAAATAAACAAAGTGGGAGAAGACAAATAAATAAATACAGCAAATAAGAGTGAAAAAGGTTGCATACTTTATAATTTAATGTTAAACAGCAGGTGGGTGCAGAACAGTACCGTGCAGGGCATGTATTGTGACATAATTTAAGGTGAACTTTACCTTTTAAAAACACAGCTACATGCAGCATGACCCCCTGACAATGATATTACAATACCTGACATATCTTCAGGTGTTCATTAAAAAAACCTGCTGTATACAGAAAACTGTCATGCATACAGTACAGTGTTCCTTGACTTGTAAAAATCTGTTAATTCAGTTTTTCTCTCTGCCTTTTCAGAATACCGTCGGGATGGAACATTGCCAGCCTCAAGCTCCCGCTCTCGCCTTTCCTTGCTGTTGCAATCTCCTACAGTCAAGTTCCTGACAAGTCCAGAGTTCTTCACCGTGCTGCATTCCAACCCTGTGAGAAAATGAGCTTTGCTTAGAAAATTTCTTTATTTTACATGCACAAAAGCCTCAACTGAAAGAGAGATTTTGGGACACTCTTAAAGACAGGCCTTGTAGCCCAGACAATGTAGGTTGCACAGGGAAAAGAAGCCATGAGGAGATGTCTTGTTAGCTCACTATTTGTAAGGAAAAGAGTAGGGTCACTTGAAATACTGGTCAGATGACAGTAAAGTGTGAGACAGATCAAGAGCGACTAAACTCTAAGTAAAATCTGGCATGTGGGCTGGTGAATGTCACTTTATTTGAACCACCCTTCATGTCTGGTGTCACAGTTGGGGGCACTAGCGCTCCCTTGAACCCTCAGGTACCACGCCAAACACCTGGTAAAAGTGCTACAATTATTCCTTTTATTATAATAATGTGCACTAAGCACCCTCTCCTCCACTATACTCATACAAACACAATCAATAAACCAATAAATCAATCCTCCACTCCCAGACGTGTTGCCCTCCTACTACCCAGCTCAGCTCGCCATCTGGGAGCTCGCACAATCCTTTTATAATTCCTGACCCGGAAGTGTTTCTCATCCTTCAGTCCATAATTCCCTATCACTTCCGGGTCAGATAAAAGTCCTTTTTTCACCCCGGAAGTACATCATCCCTTTCGCTCATGTGACTTGGAAGAACTTCTGGAGCATAGGGCAAAAAGAAGTCTTCGGTCCTCCCTGCAGCTCTCTCTTGCGGCCCCTGTGGTATCCAGCAGGGCTGAGGATAAAAACTACAAAGTCCATGACTCCCTGCTGGTCTTCGGGGCACCTCCATACTGCAGGGAGGGCTCCATCTGGCGGCTTGCGGGACTTGGCCGGGATAAACTGCCGGGCACAGTCCACACTGGATATAGTTTCTCTTGAAGTTGATTTGTAGGAGAGGCCTTTGACAAGCTTCTAGTGTGATGTCACTGTGCAACCTGAACACTGATTCTGTAATTTCTTTAATTAGTGTTAGCAGGACTTCTTGCTACATTCCAACAGCTACTACTTCTGCATTTTGAGTTAGTGGTGTTGATGATCATTTTACTTACTGACTTCCTCTTATTGCAGACCCTGCCTGTTTCTTTACTAAACATCTGACTATTCCCTTAGTATATTCATGTTCTTATCATGAAAGTTCAGTATTTTGTTATCTGATCCAATTGTACTAAAATTAGTTAAAATATTTATTACTGAAATTTTCTGGTAACTTGCCTTTAACTATATTTTCAGGTAGTGTCTTCCAGTTTAATCTCTCGTTTCTGAAAATTAAACTTAATTTAACATCTGAGTCTAATGGTCAAACCAACTTGAAAAATAATTATTTTAGATTATGGCGATAAATCAAATCCAATTGGAAGGCAGTTCTTCCTTTGACTTTATATTAATGGAGTATTTATGTACACCCCTCACATTTTTGTAAATATTTTATTATATCTTTTCATGGGACGACACTGAAGATATGACACTTTGGTACAATGTAAAGTAGTCAGTGTACAGCTTGTATAACAGTTTAAATTTGCTGTCCCCTCAAAATAACTCCACACACAGCCATTAATGTCTAAACCGCTGGCAACAAAAATAAGAACACCCCTAACTGAAAAATGTCCAAATTGTGCCCAATTACCCATTTTCCCTCCCCGGTGTCATGTGACTCTGTAGTGTTACAAGGTCTCAGGTGTGTTAAATTTGGTTTTATTGCTCTCATACTCTCTCATACTGGTCACTGGAAGTTCAACATGGCACCTCATGGCAAAGAACTCTCTGAGGATCTGAAAATAAAGAATTGTTGCTCTACACAAAGATGGCCTAGGCTATAAGAAGATTGCCAACACCCTGAAACTGAGCTGCAGCATGGTGGCCGAGACCAGGACAGGTTCCACTCAGAACAGGCCTCGCCGTGGTTGACCAAAGAATTTGAGTGCACATGCTCAGCGTTATATCCAGGAGTTGTCTTTTGAAAATAGACGTACGAGCGCTGCCAGCATTGCTGCAGAGGTTGAATGTGTGGGGGTCAGCCTGTCAATGCTCAGACCATATGCTGCACACTGCATCAAATTAGTCTGCGTGGCTGTTGTCCCAGAAGGAAGCCTCTTCTAAAGATGATGCACAAGAAAGCCTGCAAACAGTTCGCTGAAGACAAGCAGACTAAGCACATGGATTACTGGAATCATGTCCTGTGGTCTGATAAAACCAAGATAAACTTATTTGGTTCAGATGGTGTCAAGCGTGTGTGGCAGCAACCAGGTGAGGACTACAAAGACAAGTGTGTCTTGCCTACAGTCAAGCATGGTGGTGGGAGTGTCATGGTTTGGGGCTGCATGAGTGCTGCCGGCACTGGGGAGCTACAATTCATTGAGGGAACCATGAATTCCAACATGTACTGTGACATATTGAAGCAGAGCATCTTCCCTCCCTTCGGAAACTGGGCCGCAGGGCAGTATTCCAACATGATAACGACTCCAAACACATATCCAAGATGACCACTGCCTTGCTAAACTGAGGGTAAAGGTACTGGACTGGCCAAGCATTTCTCCAGACCTAAATTCTATTGAGCATCTGTGGGGCATCCTGAAACGGAAGGTGGAGGAGCGCAAGGTCTCTTAACATCTACCAGCTCTGTGATGTCATCATGGAGTAGTGGAAGAGGATTCCAGTGGCAACCTGTGAAGCTCTAGTGAACTCCATGCCCAAGAGAGTTATGGCAGTGCTGGAAAATAATGATGGCCACACAAAATATTGACACTTTGGGCACAATTTGGACATTTTTCACTTAGGGGTGTACTCACTTTTGTTGCCAGCGGTCAGACATTAATGGCTGTGTAACGAGTTATTTTGAGGGGACAGCAAATTTACACGTTATATTATACACGCTGTACACTGACTACTTAACATTGTATCAAAGTGTCATATCTTCAGTGTTGTCCCATGAAAAGATATAATAAAACATTTAAAAAATGTTAGGGGTGTACTCACTTTTGTGAGATACTGTATGTCACTTTCTACAGAAGTTTCATGTTTCGAGTTTCTGTATGGTTATAAACAGTACCCACTGTTTAAATCGTTTTGAAGTCAGAGTTGGGCTAAGGTTCTCGGAATCATAAGCAAAAAAAAAAAAAAAAAACACAAATTTTGGATTAGCCCAAAGGTGTAGAATGAAATGTGCAAGAGATCTAGTTGTAGGTTATGTTTCAAAACTTAGCTCCAGAATGCATTGGTCTTTATAACATTTTTCAGTAAATAGGAACCTCCTATATTAATTTATCCTTAACTGTTGTAATGAGGAAAAAACAAAAGACAACAGAGGTTGTGGTTTAAAACAGTGAAATGTGAAAGGGAGAAGAGAAAAAGACCATTAAACAAAATGGAATTGCAAATGTTGCTGCCTCTTTCTAGACCTCTTTTGCCCGCCTCTAGCAGCTCCATGGTTTCTTTTATTTGGTTTGCGGATGAACGCTGACTTCCATGATTCTGCTTTTTAAATATCCTGTGGGGCAGAAGAGGTAAGACCTTCTGGGCCACCATAGAAGTGAAATCAGCAGGCTTTGTGGTCCGGGCAATGGGTGAAAAGTAAGAGGCAGTTAGTGACCACATTTCCCCAGATACCAGTTTGTAAGTACTTACTTCTGACTTGCCATGTGGATTTGCTTGCATGTGACACTTTTCATTCTAAAATGCACTCTTCTTTTCATATTTCTCATCTATAATCATTTATAGTGCGCCTTTTCATGTTAGTAGGCACTCCTCAATAACCAGTAATTTGCAAAGCAGTGGAATGTCCCTCAGAATAAATAAATAATCATGCGTATTGGTGATTGGTGGTTACAGAAAATAGTGCACTAAGGATCTCAAACTGCTGTCCATCTGATTGCTCCCTGATTCTTTGCTCACATAGTTTTATTACATTCATGTTTGTTGAAGTCAAACTTGTTGGTGAGTGAAGAAGTTGAAAGTAGATGCAGAAAATGAAATAACTGTTCACTGAAAAAGTCAAATTTGTATCATTTGATCATTTGTCCAACTTGCCATAACAGAGTGCTTAACCTGTTATGTGGGTTATGTGCTTATAAATCTGGAGCCAATCCCCCACCGGGTTCATTACGTCTTAACTGTGTCCACTTCAGTCCTATATACTGCATATGTCTGAAAAAGAAAAAAAAAATATATGAATAAATTAAAATCTGTCAGGAGGAGTCCAAGTATCTTCTGTGCTATTTGGAAAGCACTGACCAGTCACTCTTTAAAGCGGCATTCCATTATATTGATGAGTTGACTGACAGTATAAGCAATTACATTTCATGATGTGCAGACATTCTGGTCAAATTTGTCCTTAGTATAGAGAAAACAGAAAATGTATGAAAGAGGTACAGTATATTGTGAAGTAAACAGTCTACCAAAACTAAAATATTAAGACAAGATAGAAATATTGACAATCTGGGTTTATTGTGGAATGGCCAGAGAGTTATGGCATAAAAACTATAATTGAGTGGAAAGAGTAGGTTATCCTGGCACTCTGCCCAGGGTTTGTTTCCTGCCTTGCGCCCTGTGTTGGCTGAGATTGGCTCTAGCAGACCCTCGTGACCCTGTAGTTAGGATATATTACAAGATGGATAATGGATGGATGGATAGATGGAGTAGGTTATCGTCTGGTTCATAAATTGAATCAATTCACTTTATGTTCGAGACACGTAATTTTTCTTCATAGATTAGAGATGCAAAGGCCAAATTCAAGACTATCATTCAGTAATTTTTTAATCCATTTAGCCCTGAACAGGGCTGTGGGGGTCTGCTGCATCCTATCCCAGCTAATATAGGGCACAAGGCAGGAACACAAATCCTGAACATGACGCCAGTCTATCACAAGGCGAACACACACACATCCCAAGCACACACTAGAGGGAAAATGCATGGAGAAAACATGCAAAGTCCATGCATGGAGGACCTGGGACACAAACCCTGGTCTCCTTATTGCAAGTCAACAATGCTACTACTGTGACCCCCAAATTCCACACTGGAGGTAGCTATTATATTAAGATGATGTCAAAAGGTTTTAGCTAAAGTCAAAAACATTCAGAAGCAGACAGAATAAGGGGACTCCTACTGCAGTCTCCTGCATTCCACTATACAGTATATCTAACATGTCATGTGCCTAGATTCTGGAAACAGGCCATTGTCATTCTAATTGCCAAGCCGGTAAATCCAGAAAACCTGAGTTGGTTGCCTTAATTGATCATGATATTTTTTGAAAAGCTGATTAAGAGGGAGCTGGTGAGAAAAAATTCAAGCTTATGTGCACTGTTACCAGTTTGAGCAAAATTGGGGTGTGGGGGGCAGATTGTGGAGGACACCACAGCTACACCTCTGCATGTGCTGTATGAGTACTTGGAAGATTTTTAATCTGCTGTTATTACCAACCAACCTCACATTTTAGTGCAAAGCTAATGAATGTTTTCTATTTGGACTCCAATTTGGCAGTTGAATCCTTGATATTTTTAACTAAAAAAACACAAAGTTTGCAGAGATGGCTGCTTCGTGCTGCCGTCTTTTTACTCTTTATTGCTAAATAGCTCTAAAATTGAAGATATGGGTGTATTCCCTTTGTGTCCTGTGGTATCTAAAATAAAAGGCAGAATATGGAGCACTATTAATAATTCAGGACAATCATTGGTAACAGGCTTAGCTTTAATTTGAATGTAGAACATATCAGTAACAAAGGTGGAGAAGACAGTTGTGTCTTGAGGCTGTCACATTATGCAACTTTCCCAGTGAGTTTCAGTTGTAACCAGTATTCACATAATCTTAGCAAGCAAATGGTGGCTCGCTCCCATAAAGTCAGTAGTGTGACATGTCTAGTGACTAACTTTCTGCAACTAACTGACTAAATCAAACAGCTTTGATTTTGTCAGTGCTTATAGGGGTGGGTTCTGTGTGCATGAGAGCTGACACACAATGAATGCTCATCCTGAAGGACAATTCATATAATACAGCGACAAGGAATAAAGAACACGGGTTTTTTGGACCTCATAAACAGAAAAGAAGCTTGTCTGTGTGATGTATAATGATTTATGCACTACAACAGAATGGAAAAGAGAAAAAAGCGACAGAGACTGCACCTGAACTTGCCATACCTGTTAATCTTTCATACAGTAGTTACTCTGTCAGGCAGCACATTATGGATGTCACAAGTAGGGGCAAACAAGACTGTGCTGTTAAGTTGTTTAAATTGACATGATCTGGCGACAAGATCAAGTAATGTTATAGGTAGGAAAGAGTGGAATAATTGAGTTTAGTGAGGTTCACAAGGGGCACAGCCATTGTTATTCCTTTCTATTCAGTGTGTTCAGTTATTTTGTACCTGGACAGATCACCTTCTCCAATAAAGCTCTTTTTGCTCGAAGAGACTGAGAACTATTCTGGGTACAGGGCCACCACAAGAGCATCACCAAGCAGTTACACACTCTTTTATAACTCTTCTATTAAATACAATGTTACATTTGGTTTTATAAATTAGTTTTTCAATCTTTTAAGATGTCTGAAAATTTCCAGGAAAAGTTGTGTAATGTGACAGGGCTTTTAGTGCCGGCATTGCATTACTCCAGATCAATAATTTTACTATTAATTCTGACAGTGATAATGAGACAGTTAAGATTTATCAGCAGGTTAAAATTAAAACTTTGTTTTTATTGTGGAGGAATGAGTTGGTAATAATAAATTTCAAGCAGTAGGGAAGTAGGGCCACTTTATAAGTGGAAAATCCAATTATTGAGTGGAACAGTCAGACTTCATGATGTCAATCATTATTTGGCAGTCATTGCATTGTTAGAGTTTAAACCTTGGAAATTTGATACTAAAGTGTTATTGATTCTGGAGATCAGGAAAATTACTTTAGGTAGAGGTTTATAAAGGAAAAAAAACTGTTTGTTTTGGCAAGAATAAACAAAGAAAATCAATCCAAACAATTGATAGTGATCTAATTGTAAATTGAGGATTTTGATTGATCATCAAGTTGGTTAAACTGTCATTGGAGCATTACAATTAGAAGGTGTTCCCTTTTTGGTTGGTTTTGGGTGTTTCCATCAGACAGGCTACACAGTCCATTAATACATAAAAGTCTAAAATATGCACTTGCATAAACTAAGATTTGTTTAAATAATTTTCTTACTTTTGTCTGGACACTAAATATTTGTGCAATGTTGTTGATTCCTTTTTGCTGTTTGAATTTAGTGAGAATAATACTGTACTTCAACAGGACATTATGAATGCCACTGGGATTTGAATTAGCCAGTGCAGAATTTTAGTCCTTCATAAATAATATTTTTTGTGTTATATATTTATAGTTTATTAGTTTGTACTATTAATATTGATGTTTCTTGTATCCTGAAGGTTTATTTGTGAAAGAATTAACTAAGCCTTAGTCATTTAAATGTAGTCATTTAACATTTTTACCTTTATGAATCAACTTACAAGGATTTGGCAGTTGTCCAGTTCTCCATTGTCAATGAGCAGCTATTTAACACAAATTGTTCCACCTATATTCTGTAACAGTAAACCCGTTAATGTGAAACATTAGTGGCAGCAGAAAGTACCAGAATATAGAAGTAATATTTTTAAATTCCTTTAGGTATGCAATGGAGGTCTGTAATGTTTCGGACAAAGACATGTTTTTCCTTGATGTACCCTTCTGCTCCACAATTTAAAATTACCACTTAACCATGGTCCAACAGCATGTTGCAGACTTTATGGGTATTTGCATACATTTTGGTCAGATCATGTAGAAATGACAAAACTTTTTTTTTTTACATGGTCTCCCATTTCAGGGCACCATAATATTTGGGACATAGTAATGGTAGGTATATTAAAGCAGTCATATTTAGTACTTTGTTGGATATCCCTTGCATGCAGTGACTGCTTGAAGTCTGCGATTCATAGACATCACCAGGGGCCTCATGTATAAATGGTGTGTATGCACAAAAATGTTTCGTATGCCCGTTTCCTTACACACTTTGAGATGTATGAAACTTAAACTTGGCATTAAGCCACGCACATTTTCACGGTAGCCCCCTACCTTGTGTACACAGTTTCTGGTCAGTTTTGCAAACTGGTGGCACCCAGTGTCAAAGCAGTGCTACTGTTTCTCTGTGGTTCTCTTCCTTTTTCGTATTCGCATCAATGACGCAAGATTTATCAAATACACCAAAGGTAATTGCATGTCGTTTACAAATTTAATTCATTTGATTGTAATCATTCTGTAACAATATAATGGTGCATGGAATGGCTAAACTATTCCAACTACCATAGCTGCTTTTGCGTTAGAGGACATCGCATATAGAATAATTAGAAGAGAGTGCGTATTTATAGATGATGATGATGACTACTGGCTTCAAAGTCGATTTTGATTTCCAAGAGCTATCATCTTGGAGCTGTTTGTTAAACTGGTGCTGGCTTTACAAAGGCAGACTTTGAGGAATTGTGCTCTACTTGCTCCTTTGCATGTTCTGTCCGCTCTTGGGTTTTTAACCACAGGAGCTTTTCAACATGAACTTGCTGACCAATTGGGTATTTCACAAATCACTGAGTCATGCCATGTCAGCCGTATCTGCTTGTCATCCAGATATATAAGATTTCCTTACACTGTGGTTGAACAGTGAAACATCAAAGAACAATTTACATTGCTACTGCAACAGTGCTGGACAAATTACATCAGCCAGGGACGAATCACTAAAAGAATGAGCTGGCATTACATCATATACAGCAGGAGTTCCTAAACAAATGGCTCTAGTCGCATGTGCTTTTTCCAACTAGTGGGGCAAAAAGCAAGCAGTTCTTTTAAATACAACTGGTCACCTCAAATAGCCGTGCAAAGAAAAGAGAATCGATCTGTCTTGAAGAATGTTGTTACCAGAGAGGTGTCCTGATCCAGACTTTACCCTAAGCAAGCGTAAGAAAAGATTACTGAGGCCAAGACATTTTTAGGACATTTCTATGTGCAATTTGCAAACAAGTGATTACTAGCCCTAAACCTCTGCACAGTTGAGACTGCCCTTCTTTAAATGTCCTCTTCTGTCCTGCAGTTCCTTGCTCAGTTATATGAGTCCAGTCTTTGAGGTCTTGCCTGTACAGTATTGATATTCTGCTACCCAGTCAACCTATTCATATCATTTAATTGCTGCTGCTGCTGCTACCTGGCCTGAAGGCTCTCATGCCCTCTGGTGATATTCCTTGTTCCAGGCCAGTTACTGGGGATTTCTCACCTCTGACTTGACACTGCTGTCTAGCGCCATTGAGTCATTTCTAAAACCTAATTTATACCAATTTGGAACAAAGATACATTTAGTGCCAATAAAAATACCTGTTGATATTTCAAAATGCTGGCATTTATACAAAATAAGCAATACCTGATCACATGCTAGAAAAACTGAAATTTATTTGTGGTTAGTTTAATTTATATTATATTTTAACAGGTCCAAAATCATATTTAGAATCTGATATTAAGCTCCCTAATTTTTTAACTGTTCACAGTTCTGAATAAACTTGTCATTTTGTTGATTTGTTTTGTTAGGTAACTATTTATGTGACTTTCTCTTCTTCATCTTGATGTTCTCCAAAATGTCTCTCTAGAGTGCCTACCGTATGTTTACAAACAATACATGTCTAAAGCATATGATCACCAAAGTGCGACGAGACACTCACCACTTTGAGCGCTACCAGCATAATCGTGACCTCGTGGCATTCCTTAACATGTTCGCCAACAAACAGCTGGAGCTACCTCGAGGTTGGGAGATGAAGCATGACCACCAAGGCAAGGTAAGACATCTAACACTCTTTGGCACTAAAAGTGTTAAATTAACAACACATTTTAAAATAATATATATGTTTATTGTATACATTACTGAAAAAGTTATAGTTTACTAAAATAATCTGTGTTATACTTTTTAGCCCTTCTTTGTGGATCATAATTGTCGCAGCACCACCTTCATTGACCCACGCCTTCCTCTTCAAAGTAGCCGGCCAACCAGTGTGTTGGCACACCGACAACATCTGACTCGGCAACGCAGCCATAGTGCCGGGGAGGTGAGCACACGCCGCCTGGTGAGCATCAGCCGATAAAACCAGCTTATCCCTCATTCATTCCTCTCAGCAACATCTCTTTTCATTACAGAACTGTCATTTGTTGTACCCATCCTACAGTTTTACTATAGTTCACTCTAAAACCTTTCCATTTATCATGCTCTATCAGAAAGTTATACTGTCTCCATTATCTATATTTCATCATGACGATTTTCACACACATTATAGAAAACTATTTTTGCACAAAAAATTGTAAATGTCACACCCATAAAGTCACTTTTTAATCTTCCATGGCATAACCCATGCTGTTTAAATGTTATCACAGGTGCAGTTTGTCTGAAAGCCCTGCTGTTGCTGTAGGCACAAGGCAGCATGGTCTGTCATGTCTACTGTGGAGCTTTAATTATCTACAACCAACACTATGGCCTACTGTACATTCTCATTATTGCCTTTGTCATTTATTGCCTTTGTCATTTACATGTTAATAAAAATGACACTGTAGTGATAGCTAGAGTGCATAACAATTTTGATTAACCAATATTTTAGATTATAAGGGACTGCTTTTTATAGCAAATTGTGACCTGTTTTTTTTTTGGTTGGAATTTTGAAATGTGCAGATTACTCATAAGTAGAATTAATTTCAAATTAAGAAGGAATATGTTTAATTGTTCTTTGTTCTGAATGTCCCTTTCATGAACAGGTGGGTGATGACTCTCGACACACTGGACCACCAGTTCTTCCACGGCCATCCAGCACCTTCAACACAGTGAGCCGGAACCAATACCAAGATATTGTTCCAGTGGGTAAGTATTTGCAACTATTCTGGGATTATTACTTAGTATCATTTTATTTTGTTGGTTGCTTCCTTATTGCTTTTCTGGTTGAGTCATTAAAGTGGATGATATTATGTTGAAGTAATATGCACATTTGAAAATGCATACTTTCAAACTGCCTGGGCAGAACTTCCTATTTTATTTGTACATACCTTAATTTCTCTAAACCAGTAAATCATTATTATGTGCACAAGAAACTGCAACCTAACATAGCAATAATCACTAGACTTTAATTGTTTGTATTTTTTTGCTTGAACTTTTACTACCAAGCAGGCTCTGCCTGTGTCCCTGTGAAATTTCTTGTTACTGTGGTTTCCTTCCACATCACAAAAACACGGTAAAATTACATCCACATGCTTGAGTGTGGCCAGTGATAAACTGGATCCAACACAGGGCTGTTTAAGCGTAATCTCTAGTTCACCATGTAACAGACTGAATGCAGTTAAGAGAACATCTTTGTGTATTTTATGGCCTTTAGATGGTGCTCTTGAGCTATCATCAAAACCTAAAATGACCCAAGTAGGCTGAACTATAAAAGTAAAAGAATTTGCTATAGAGTAAGGAATAAACAGAAGGTATTTATAGATAAGTGGAGGTAAAATTCCGCAATACAACTGAAAACAGCAATCCTGCTGCTTCTCTAGTCCTGGCATTGGTGACTCTAGTCCTGGTCACATTGGTGCCTGTCACACCCACAAGTAAGTGGTTGTACCTTGCTGAAACTCCAGTTGCTGAGTCCTTTTATTCTTTTTTTTTTGCCTCCTTTTCCTCCCACTAGTTGCACCTTTGCCAGCCTTAATCTACCCAAGAATCCCTGCCTTGTGAGCAGAAGGGGCCTCTAAGCTATAGCCAAAGACTACTTGTAGGGCTCAGAAATGACCTTAACTTCTGGTCCATTTTCAAACTCCTGGTGTTCCTACAGTCCTGGATGCCTTCTGTCAATTTAAAGGGACAGGCCTAATCCAAGTCATTTGTCAGTAGCGTGGAGAAACAGAGACCCACGTATATTATGCCTGGTCTCTCTGGTGCCACTTAGACTTAGGGCTCTGGTTTGTATCACTGTTGTAACAGTAACAATCTCCACGGTCCATTTATTGTCAATTCATAATACTCCCTATTGGTTATGGTTATTATTAACTGATGCATTTGCCATTAGGGCATTTTATGGGCTGCCCTCTGTCCTGCACTGTAGATTAGATTAGATAAAACTTTATTAATCCTATGGGGAAATTCAAAACCATACAGCAGCAGAAACATAAAAACCAAGAATACAGACTCACAGGACAGATAATACAGCAATCAATCAATTCATAAATAACTAAATAAAAATAAACTAAACAAGTACAACAGGTTGAAGCATTGAATTGCCTGATAGCAGTGGGCAGAAAAATGTTGTCCTTACAGTAGGTTTTTGTCAGGCCCGCATTCACAATGTATACAACTCATGTTAATGTAAAATACTCAGAACGTTAAATGGTATTAATTTTAAATAAAGTTTTCATTAAACTCCTTCAAACCAGGGAAGGGCCTACAAGACAAAAAATCTCACTTATATTTGAGAATTTTAATTTTATACATACTTTTAAATGCAGAATTTGAGAAGATCACCAGGACCCCATTTCCCTCTCTGCAGAGCATCTACTGCAGAGTCCGCTGGAGAACTGCCTTGATCCTCAGGGACCCCACCCGGGACCCCACCCACCCCCAACACGAACTGTTCACACTTCTATCCTCAGGCAGGAGGTACAGAAGTATGAACTGCAGGACTTCCAGGCTAAAGAACTCTTTCTTTCCCAAGGCCATTAGACTTCTGAATAACTGACTGGAGTTTATAACCATGGTCCACCTCATTCTATCTACCTAACATAACTGTGTTTGACTTGTCCATCACACACCTATGTGCACAATTACACTTTATACTTCTATTCTGTTTTTATACTTTATGCTGCCTCTGTTACTTATTATCTATCTGTTACTTATTATTTATGTTTATCTTTATACATTGGTTTTGTCATTTGGTATGGACAGCAAAGAAAGGATTTCATTGTACAGGGAAACGTGTTTCCTTACTGTGCACATGACAAATAAACTTTGAACTTGAACTTGAAATGGTCCACGACATAGCATAGTTGCTAAGTGATTAGACTTTAAACTATGAGACTGCCAGTTCAGTCTCTACCACCTTCACTATATGTGACCAGTGTGTTCTCCAAGTGCAAAGAATATACTGTGTATTGTTTATAAGCAATTGTCAATTAAATTGATCTCATAATTTGTTTTGAGTAAAACAATCTGCAAAGTAAATATTTTATTTTCCTCTCTGCAGCTTACAATGATAAGATTGTGGCATTCTTGAGACAGCCAAATATTTTTGAGATCCTGCAGGAACGACAGCCAGAGCTCATTAGGAATCACTCACTCAGGTACTCAGCAGCTAAAGTGTAACTTACCGTTTATTAAAAATAAAAGGGGCTTAATAAGCAGAAAAGCACTAGATGCTAAAAATACAAAAAAATCAAATACATGTCTCTCTGCCATAATAAGGAGGCCATAAGTGTCAGAGCTGCCTTTTATTTGTTTTACTCATGTAATGTACATTTTATTTATAGCTGTGGGTAAAACAGCTAGTATGTGTGTGATTGTGTGCATGTGTGAGTGTGTGTATGTATGTATATATATGTAGTAAATAACTGGATGCTTGGTGGTGCTATATCCCACCTCTTTTTCAACAGACAGTACTCAAGACACGGGTAAAATCACCCAGAAGTTGATTTAATAATTATTTTTTTAAATAAAGTGCACCAAGCACCACAACTACCCTGAATAATAAATCAATAAACAAATACACAATCCTCCTCTCCACCCAGCAGCTCTGTCACACTCCCTCCCACCTCAGGCTCAATCTTCTGGGGCTTTCCTGTGTCCTTTTATAGTCCTTGACCCGGAAATCCTCCTTCTCCGGGTCAACTCCACATAGTCCTTTTCTCAAGTGTCCCGGAAGTATTGCAGGTTTCCGTCCTTGTGACTCTGAAGTACTTCCAGGTTGGCATAACCGTAACAATCCTCAGGATTTGGATGAGCTCCCCCTGGCGGTATCCACGGCACCCAACAGGGCTAAAGAAACTGACTCCATTTTCCATGATGCCCTGCAGGAATCCGGGGCACCGCAAGGCTACAGGGAGGACGTCATCTAGTGTCCTGGTTGTGTCGGTTTGAATGAGCTGCCGGCCATCCGTCACTATATATATATATATATATATATA
>JANRMT010013719.1:5375-17771 GCA_026402145.1 Polypterus bichir lapradei | reverse complement strand
CATTCAGTTGTCTTTGCTCATATGTCATTTTAGAGCTGGACGCCTGGTATCTTTTTTTGGCAACAAGTTCGTTTATGTTTGGTGTGAGGTTCTGTGTTGTGGAGATTCTCAAGATGGACTGCAGGTGCTCATTAGTGAGGCGACTCCTGTGTGCTGTTTTGTTAGTCTTCATCACTGAGAAGAGCTTCTCACACAGGTATGTGCTACCAAACATGCACAAGGTTCGAGCCGCATGTAGATGGAGCTGGAGCATTTCTGCGGTAATGGAGTGAATAAACTGTGCGGGCCCTGCAGTATCGTACTTTGCCTTCAGTGTGCCATTACACTGCAGCTCAATCACCTCCATCTGAATCTGCACAAGTGCAGTTTCCACATCGACGGGGGTTGCGAAACAAGTCAAAATTCTTTTTTTGTTCTTCAAAGTCACCAAAGCGCCGTGCGAACTCAGTGCGCAGTGCGCTCAGTTTATCAGCAAAGTGCGTATTTGGGAACACCGTTGTGCCGAATTGGTTCAACATTACTTGGCAACAGGGAAAGTGGGGCAAGTTGCACTGGTGCATTTGTGTCTCCCATAAAAGCAGCTTCACTTGAAATCACTTTGTGATTGTGCACGGGTAAAAACGTCTGCTGAAGTGTCAGATTCTTCTTTAACTCTTCTGCTTTCTGTATCTTCTGCATTGCATTCAGGTCTTTCAGGTTATCCTGATGTTTTGTCTCATAGTGCCATCTTAGATTAAATTCTGTAATTACAGCCACATTAGCTCCACAAATGAGAGACACGGGTTTACCGGCAATGTCAGTAAACATATACAAAGCCTCCCATCGGTTTTTAAAGGCTCTATTTTCAGAGTCAACTTTTCTCTTCAGCATCGTGTGGGCTAGCTTCGCAATAACTTGCAGCATCATAAGCTAGACTTGATTAACGCGGTAAGTGTTCGGAAAGACAGCTGAAGCACTGCATTATGGGATCTGTAGTTTATTGTGTTACCAGCGCTTCATATACCCGGGCCATTAATAACAATAATGCAGTATATAAAATGATCTCGCGGGCCGGATATAATTACACGCCGGGCCGGATGTGGCCCGCGGCCCTTGAGTTTGACACATATGGACTAAATAGAACTTGAAAAGATATATTTTTTCGTACATCGAGCCTGCATGCTATTGTGGTTTTGCCTGCATGCCTCAATAAGTCACCCTCCCCTCGATCTTACTTTTTTACCGTTCATCTAATGAATACACTGAGTATGGCTTTACCAAAACAATCATTGATGGCGAATAAAGTATCCATTATTCGAGTATGTAGATCGGGGTATATATACATATATATATATACCCGCGTATCGCAGCGGAGAAGTAGTGTGTTAAAGAAGCTATGAAAAAGAAAAGGGAACATTTTAAAAATAACATAACATGACTGTCAATATACAGTAATTGTTTTGTGAGTGTTATTGAGTGTTGCTGTCATCAAGGACTTGATTATCATTATTTCTTTCAACCAGGTTCGTATTTGTAGGATGTGTTGTGTTCAAGTTACATTCCGTGTTTGTCAATTGTTGTAAAGATGACAGGTTTCATTCATCGATTCGTTTCTTACTGCATCAATAAACAGCTCGTCGTCTTCTTTATCTGAGACCTGACACACTGCATGCATGGGTTTTTTTTTTTTACACTGTCTTCCTTTAGCGGGACATTGACTTTTTCCACCGTGTGCTTTGTTTCCGCAGTAGCTGCACTTATAAATATGCTTGTATGTATCAGACGCTTCATATTTTTTTGCTGCCTTTTCAATTGTGTAATTCGGTTTTTGTTCAGCGCTCTTTAGAACTGTTGCTTTTTGTCTGTGCACTGCGTCAGTTCACGTGAGCCGCTCGGTGTTCTTGCATCGAAGTTTCCCAGCGATGCTGGTGCCATGTCGTGCTATGTCAATGGCTGTATTTAATGTTACCGAAGTCCCGGCACTTAAAACTTTCTCTCGCAGTTTCGCTGAATTTGTGCCAAACACCACCCTGACCATCTCATCTTCCTCTGCACAAGCACAGTCCTTCACCCGTGAATATTTAGTGGCAGTGTTTCTATTGGATTGCCGCTGACGGACCTTATATGGGCAGGCACTAAATTACAAACGCCAGCGGCAGCCTGTCTATGAACTTAATTTAAAGTTTAGGTTTACACTGTGCTTTGTTTCCGTAGTAGCATCACTCATGAATATATTGTATATCATTTGCTCGCTTCTTATTGTTTCGCTGCCTTCTCAATTATATAATGCATGTTTTCTTCAGCGCTTTTTGGAGGTCTTCCTGGTTTTCTATGTACTGCGTGATTACGTGGGAGGCGTGATGATGTCACATGAAACTCCGCCCCCACGGCTTTCGCGCTCATCTCCATTACAGTAAATGGAGAAAAACAGCTTCCAGTTATGACCATTACACGTAGAATTTCGAAATGAAACCTGCTTAACTTTTGTAAGTGAGTTATAAGGAATGAGCCTGCCAAATTTCAGCCTTCTACCTACACGGGAAGTTGGAGAATTAGTGATGAGTCAGTCAGTCAGTCAGTCAGTGAGGGTTTTGCCTTTTATTAGTATAGATAAGATTGAGCAACATCTGGCAAGGACAGGAGTTATTCTGAACAGTCAGCATGTGTTCAGAAGAGGGAGGTCGTGTTTTACTAACATGCTGGAATTCTATGAGGAGGCAACAAAAGGATACGATCAAAGTGGAGCTTATGATATTATTTATCTGGACTTTCAGAAAGCATTTGATAAGGTGCCATATAAGAGGTTGGACATCAAATTAAAAGAAGTGGGAGTTCAGGGTGATTGTTTTTAGGTGGGTACAGAATTGGCTCAGACACAGGAAGCAGAGGGTGATGGTGCGAGGAACCTCATCAGAACTGGCTGATGTTAAGAGTGGTGTTCCACAGGGGTGAGTGCTAGGACCGCTGCTATTTTTAATATATATAAATGATTTAGACAGGAATATAAATTGGTTAATTTTGCAGATGATACCAAGATAGGTGGATTAGCAGATAATTTGAAATCCGTTATATCATTACAGAAGGACTTGGATAGCATACAGATTTGTGGCAGATGAAATTTAATGTCAGTAAATGTAAAGTATTACACATAGGAAGTAAAAATGTTAGGTTTGAATACACAGTGGGCAGTCGTAAAATCGAGAGTGCATCTTATGAGAAGGATTTAGGAGTCATAGTGGACTCTAAGCTATCGACTTCCTGACAGTGTTCAGAAGCCATTAAGAAGGCTAACAGAATGTTAGGATATATAGCACGATGTGTGGAGTACAAGTCCAAGGAGGTTATCTTCAACCTAATGCACTGGTAAGGCCTCATCTTGAGTACTGTGTGCAGTTTTGGTCTCCAGGCGACAAAAAGGACATAGCAGTGCTAGAAAAGGTCCAGAGAAGAGAGGATAGGCTGATTCCAGGGCTACTGGGGTTGAATTGTGAGGAAAGATTAAAAGAGTTGAGCCTTTACAGTTTAAGCAAAAGAAGATTAAGAGGTGACATGATTGAAGTGTTTAAAATTATGAAGGAAATTAGTACAGTGGATCGAGACTGTTATTTTAAAATGAGTTCATCAAGAACTCAGAGACACAATTGGAAACTTGTTAAGGGTAAATTTCGCACAAACATTAGGAATTTTTTCTTTACACAAAGAACGATAGACATTTGGTATCAGCTACCAATTAGTGTGGTAGACAGTAAGACGTTGGGGACTTTCAAAACTCGACTTGATGTTTTCTTGGAAGAAATAAGTGGATACGACTGGTGAGCTTTGTTGGGCTGAATGGCCTGTTCTCGTCTAGAGTGTTCTAATGTTTACTACAGGTACTATAGACTTGGCCCACTTTGAAAACTTATATGGATTATATAATGCATTCACTCTGAAGCCTCTGTAATTGTCTTTCCACTTTATCTTTCAAACTGTTTGGCAATGGACAAGCTTTAAAAATTCTAGGCTAAATCTTTCTGTCCATGCACATACATCTTTGCCTCTATCCCCACCAGAGTTCCTAGTCCTTCCTTGAATACCCCTCTGTGTCTTCCTAACACTGACTTCAGTGTCTCAGGATTAGTATCTGCTCTTTATATTTCAACCCATTTCAGTTTAATCTTTCACAATCAACAGAGACAATTCATTCTGCTGCTGTTTGAATTTAACTTGAGCTCATAGTCTGGCGAACACCAGAGCAATATCTCCAGCATATGTTCATAATGACACCCCAGCTTTCTGCAGTTCAACAGGGTCCAGTTGTTTGCAAGTCTCTTCACTCAGGTGGAGGATGCACCTGTGTCAATTTTCATCTTAATGTATGGTGAAACTTTGTTGTTTGTTAGTTGGCACAGTGTGAATTCCTTTCCATCTTCACTTTCCTCCTTTTCATCTTGCAGAAAATTTGTGGTATTCTCCATTTTTGCCATACAATTTTCTTGTTTGAGTGTTGTGCTGTGGTTAAACATTTTCTTTCTAAGTGCCCGCTCTGGTAACACAAAAGATATACTGCTGTTATGAAACTGCACAAAACACTATTTTTCTTGCCCCTGCAACAAGAAAAAGAAATGGTATCCATCCTTCTCCTTAGCCTGAGATGCATGGGGTTTATGGACTTTAAAGTCTCCATTACTTGTTGCTATTGTAACTCCACTACATCTCTATCTGCCATTTCCATAGCTAGTGTAATCTCCAAAACCTTTTTCAATGGAAGTTCCATTTCTGCAAGTAACCAACACTGTATTCGATCATCATTTATGCCGCATACCAGTCTTGTCTTTTATCATGTCTTCTAGGTTTCCACCAAAATCGCAATTTTAGCTCGGCCACAAAATCCGACACAGATTAGCCTGATTTCCTTATTTTGGAGCGAGATTTCTATCTTCAAACAGTTGTGCTGGGCTTGTGGGCAAAATGATCTGTAAGTAAATTGACAATTTGAACAAAAGTGAGCTTGGGTGGTTTGGATGGCTCACATACAGTATGCCTCTTAAAAGTGCGTGCACTTTACCCCCACATGCACTTAGAAATATTGATTTTTTTTTTTTGCTATTGGGCATGTCATTGGCTTCAAAGTAAACGTTGCCAGACGTCAGAAATTTTCCCATATGTTGCCATTCTATGTGGTATTACTGTCTCCAGAGATTCCACAACCTCTTTGTTAGTGTTAACATTCCAATGACCAGTTGGAATAATTCCCAAGTTATGAATTTATTTCATACTTTATTGAAAAAACAAGTGCTACATATAATTACCCCTCGAAACCTGAGCCGACTAGATCTCCATTTTCACCTCACCCATATGACACCTGCTGCCTAGTTTGCCTCCTTAGCTGCCAGATTCATTTATAATCCAGCAGTTATCAAGCTGCTTGCTATAACATTACCCAACAGAGTTTTAAGAAGGACTTGGTCCTACTTCATTGAGATCTGGTGGTAATGAGAGCGATGATAAAAGTTTCACATGACCTAAGTAATCTGACAAATTATCTGGGCCAACAAGATGAGAAGACTAATTGTAATGGAAGACAGAAACTGAAAAACAAAAATCTGTGGTGTTATAGTATATTCAAATTTTTAAGTTGTGGTCCATATTAATCACTTTGTTAAAAGGGTTGAACCTGTCCGTTGCAATGTGTCACATGGTTTACTCTCCCGTCAAGACTTCCTGACCGAGACTGCTAATAATAAAATGCCTTCACTACAATAACCACCAGTCTGTTTTAAATAAAAGGCAAAAGGAATTCTTGATTTTGTTATGCCGGTCAGCACATTTGATTCTTTAAAGGCGTTTGTTCAACTACCAAAGTCATGAGGTGTAGGCTGTGCAATCCACAATACAAGGTGTACAGATGCACCCAGAAGTATTTCAACCTTTGCTTTATTTAAGACTTAACATATTTCTTCTTCTTCTTTTGGCTGCTCCCTTTAGGGGTTGCCACAGTGGATCATCTTCTTCCATATCTTTCTGTCCTCTGCATCTTGTTCTGTTACACCCATCACCTGCATGTCCTCTATCACCACATCCATAAACCTTTGCTTAGGCCTTCCTCCTTTCCTCTTCCCTGGCAGTTCTATCCTTAGCATCCTTCTCCCAATATACCCAGCATCTCTCCTCTGCACATGTCCAAACCAACACAATCTCACCTCTCTGACTTTGTCTCCCAACCGTCCAACTTGAGCTGACCCTCTAATGTACTCATTTCTAATCCTGTCCATCCTCGTCACACCCAGTGCAAATCTTAGCATCTTTAACTCTGCTACCTCCAGCTCTGTCTCCTGCTTTCTGGTCAGTGCCACCATCTCCAACCCATATAACATAGCTGGTCTCACTACTGTCCTGTAGACCTTCCCTTTCACTCTTGCTGATAACCGTCTGTCACAAATTACTCCTGACACTCTTCTCCACCCTGCCTGCACTCTCTTTTTCACCTCTCTTCCACAATCCCCATTACTCTGTACTATTGATCCCAAGTATTTAAACTCATCCACCTTCGCCAACTCTACTCCCTGCATCCTCACAATTCCACTGACCTCCCTCTCATTTACACACATGTATTCTGTCTTGTTCCTACTGACTTTCATTCCTCTCCTTTCTAGAGCATATCTCCACCTCTCCAGGGTCTCCTCAACCTGCTCACTACTATCGCTACAGATCACAATGTCATCAGCAAACATCACAGTCCACGGGGACTCCTGTCTAATCTCATCTGTCAACCTGTCCATCACCATTGCAAATAAGAAAGGGCTCAGAGCTGATCCCTGATGTAATCCCACCTCCACGTTGAATGCATCCGTTGCTCCTACCGCAGACCTCACCACTGTCACACTTCCCTCGTACATATCGTGTACAACTCTTACATACTTCTCTGCCACTCCTGACTTCCCCATACAATACCACAGCTCCTCTCGAGGCACCTTGTCATATGCTTTCTCCAGGTCCACAAAGACGCAATGCAACTCCTTCTGGCCTTCTATAAACTTCTCCATCAACATCCTCAGAGCAAACATTGCATCTGTAGTGCTCTTTCTTGGCATGAAACCATACTGCTGCTCACTAATCATCACCTCACTTCTTAACCTAGTTTCCACTACTCTTTCCCATAACTTCATGCTGTGGCTCATCAATTTTATTCCCTTGTAGTTACTGCAGTCCTGCACATCCCCCTTAATTTTAAATATCGGCACCAGTACACTCCTCCTTCACTCCTCAGGCATCCTCTCACTTTCCAAAATTCCATTAAACATTCTGGTTAAAAACTCCACTGCCATCTCTCCTAAACACCTCCATGCTTCCATTGGTATGTCATCTGGACCAAAGGCCTTTCCATTTTTCATCCTCTTCATAGCTGTCCTTACTTCCTCTTTGCTAATACGTTGCACTTCCTGATTCACTATCTCCACATTATCCAACCTCTTCTCTCTCTCGTTCTCTTCATTCATCAGCCTCTCAAAGTACTCTTTCCATCTGCTCAACACACTCTCTTCACTTGTGAGTACATTTCCATCTTTATCCTTTATCACCCTAACCAGCTCGTTCCCTCTGTCTAGCCAATCGGTACAGGTCCTTTTCTCCCTCCTTAGTGTCTAGTCTCTCATACAACTCATCATACGCATTTTCTTAACCTACGCCACCTCTCTCTTATCTCCTTGTACTCTTGTCTACTTTCTGCATCTCTCTGACTGTCCCACTTCTTTGCTATCCTCTTCCTCTGTATTCTCTCCTGTATTTCCTCATTCCACCACCAGGTTTCCTTTTCCTCCTTCATCTTTCCAGATGTCACGCCAATCACCCTTCTTGCTGTTATCCTTACTACATCTGCTGTAGTTTCCTTAACTACACTTTTCCCTGTCACCCCTTTGCAGTCTTCAGTCCTTTCCCCTGCCACAACTTTGCAGTCTTCAATCTCCTTCAGATCAACTCTTCTGCATAGGATGTAATCTACCTGTGTGCATCTTCCTCCACTCTTGTACATAACCCTGTTCCTCCCTCTTCTTAAAATACGTATTCACCACAGCCATGTCCATCCTTTTGGCAAAATCCACTATCCACTGACCTTCTTCATTCCTTTCCTTGACACCATACCTACCCATCACCTCCTCGTCTCCACTGTTCCCTTCACCAACATGCCCATTGAAATCCGCTCCAATCACCACTTTCTGCCCCTTGGGTACACTGTTCATCACTTCATCCAACTCACTCCAAAAATCTTCTTTCTCATCCATTGCGCACCCAACTTGTAGTGCATATGCACTAACAACATTCATCATCACACCTCCAGTTTCCAGCTTTATACTCCTTACTCTGCCTGACACTCGTTTTACCTCCAAAACACTCTTGACATACTGCTTCTTCAGAATAACTCCTATCCCATTTCTCCTCCCATCCACACCATGATAGAACAATTTGAATCCACCTGGCCTTACTCCCCTTCCATTTAGTGTCTTGCATGCACAATATAGCAACCTTCCTCCTCTCCATCATAACTGCTAACTCTCTCCCCTTACAACTCATACTGCCAACATTCAAAGTTCCTACCCTCAGTTCCACTCCCTTTACTTTCCTCCTCTCCTCCTGTCTCTGGACACGTCTCCCCCTCTTCTTCGGCCAACAGTGGCCCAATTTCCGCCAGCACCCTGTTGACTAACAGTACTGGTGCCGTTCGTTGTTAACCTGGGGCTCGGCCGATCCGGTATGGAAATTATGTATTGTTGTCCGCATATTGATTTGAAAAAATTTTACACCAGATGCTCTTCCTGACGTAACTCTCCCCAAAAAACTGATGCATGCCTACATCCTCTCTTCCTCCTTCGATCATTTTAAGCCATCTCAAACTTCTTGATGACCCAAAACAAGCCACTGAAAGCCATCAACATCTTTCACCACACTGCCTCTTTTCTTTTATGAACTCCATAGTAACTATCTACATGTCAGAAGTTTCCTTTAGTATGTTTTTATGTGTTAATGTTTATATGTTTAGGTGTTCTGTAAGTCTTTTTGCTGTTTACTGTTTTATTTGGTGAAGAGTGAGGGGCAGGTGAGCCTGTAGTCACTGGCTTATCTGATGTCAGGTGTTTAAGAGTTTATTCTTTCTTGGTGCTGTTTTGGGTATGTATTGCTCCATTGTTCTGTCTGTTGTAATGAAATTAATTCTTAACATAAGTTTCTGCACTGTGAATGGGGTGAAATTAGTGAAAATCAGAGGTACAATTTCCCATAACTGAGAAAGACAGAGAGAGATGCATGATCTTATTAAGTTGTTATAGATCTAGTTGACTCACTTATCAAACAGTGTAATCCATAAAATCATGACTAATAATAATGTTAATTGGAGTTCAATAAACTATTCTGATTCCCATTCTTGCAGGGCCCATCTTGATTCTTCTATTAATTATGAGCAGAGTCGTATCACTTAATATAGAATAAACATTGAAAACTTGTAACAAGGTTATTAAGACTAGAATCAAATGTATGTTTTTATTATATTATAGTAATAATAGCAGCTCACATCTCAAAATGTGGAGTGCCGAGACTCTAACCTGCAATCTTTTGGTTATAAGGCAGCAGTTCTTACCTCTGCCTTATCCAAGAATACATATCAACTTTCTGTCGATTGACATTTGAGCTTGGGTTTTTAACTTGAGTGATTCTTTTTTTTTTTTTTTTTTTTTTTTTTTTCCTTTGATTATATTCTTAAATAAAAGCGCAAGTGTTTTTGATATTTAGACTAAGGTCTTCACACATTATATACTTCACATCATTATTAATATAAATACATCATTTCTTGCCTCACATTTCCTGTCATTCTACCTTTACACAGATCGTTGTAGACATGGAACACACATAAAATGTATTTATTCCAAATAACAATATTGTACTATCGTAGTATTTCCCTCTACTTACCCTTTACCTGTTTCCTTTAAGAGTTAGTGTACTCGTCAAATTTGTTACTGGATTGGTCTACTGTTGCACTTTAAGATTAACATACACTTACATAGCTATACGCATACACACAGAAATTCAGCAGTGCCCTATGAATGACAAACACACAGCTGGTTAATCACTAGCACTTTAAACGACACAAGTGCCTTAAGAATAACACAGCCTGTCACTCTCTCAGCACTTCAAAAGACTTACTTATTATTGGCATGAACAACATACAATGTTTTAATGATATCTCATACCTAAATATTACTTTTGGTCTACAAAAGTACATGTAAACATACAAAGGCTTAGCATCCTTGACTATAGGCCATTTATCCGCCAAGAGTGCCTTACTTTACATACTATTCCCTACTATTGAGTGGAGCTCTCGCTCACAGCCTTAATAAACCTTGCAGCACAGAGGTAATGGCAAACCTCTGGCTGCACCAGGTGCTCAAAGAAATCTAACTTATTACTTCAGTCACTCTATAGACATTAAGACAACGCATAGAAAGGTAAAAGCAGCATGGTATTTATTTATAATAATACCACTGGAACAAAAAATAATAGAAAATAGGACTGATAGAAAAGTCTGGATATATATATAGTCTTTAGAAAAAGCTTACGAAAAAGTAAAGATGACAAGGATGAATGCCGCAGATGGCTTGTGATCTAGCACTCGTAGTTGCTCATGATGCTCTTCTGAAGATCAGATGGAAACAGCTTCACGTTGCTCTGTCGTCCTCTGACGTCTTCGTCCTATCTTCTTCCTCCCTCCTTACTCACTTCATTACTTTATTACTCACTTACTTTTTCACTCCTCAGACGAGGCATATTTATTCTAAAATTCTACGGAGGGTTTTGCAAGATGTGATTGTTAGATATTCTGATTGGCTGGCTGTCAATATGATGATTAAATTCACTGTCCGTTTTCCCCAAACAATAATACTTTGTTCTCTGAGGTGTCGCTATGTCTTCCTTTCCCAGGCTATAAAATCCTTGCTCAGGTTAAGGAATTGAGCCACCAGCATGTCTTCCTTTCTTTGTTGGATCAGCTGTTTTAAAAGTAAGATATAACTGGGAAGAAGACATTCTTTGATTTGTCCTGAATATAGTTCATCTGTTGTCTTGACTTGAACAAAATGTAATGGAAATATAAACCAAAATGTACATATTTTGTTAAGGGCCTCATTGGGAACCAATCCAAGTTGCCTTTAAAACATTGGTAAAATTGACCCAGCAGAATTCTTTAAATTATAGCTCTTAATAAGTATACCCATGGGCAGTGTTGACAGCTAAGGAGAAGACATGTGCACTAGTAAGACTTTTTAGAAATCTTTAACAAATGACATAGTCATTTAATTGAAGTGGAGATGATGAAAAAATTTTAGACATAAAGATTTATTATCAAAATTGATAATGTCTCTTCTAATTTGCAAATTTTATGTTTTTACCAATGTTCAGGTTGCTTATAAATTCAATTTGTGGTTGTCATTATTATTACTCACCTCAATTATCACCTATTTTAAAGGTCTTTAATGGATGAAAAGGTAATCCATTTGGCATGGCCTTATCAATTTAAATGGTTGTTTTATCAGTGTAATTTATGTAACAAATTTATATTGGTGTCTCAAGTAGCATCCTTAGCGTTATGTTTACCCCAGGAAAAAAACGATTCAAAAATCTGAAATTTTTTTCAACAAAAAAAAGTTATGTATAACAAATATATAAATATCAAAACTTCAACATAAATACAGCAAGGTATATCTAGTGTCCACTGCTGTACTGAGTAGATTTAGCACTCATGCTTTGATGGATGTGTTTTGATACAGTCACTAAGGCGGTTGGGTCAACAGAAGCATGTTTCTTTGCTCCTTTTTTTTTTTTTTTTTTTTTTTTTTTTTTTTTTTCTGTTTGCACATGAGTGGATGAAATGTAAGTGCCTGACCTACACAATTGATACGCCCCTTGTGTAATTATAGACTGCCACTGCGCAAGGCTTAGTGTATCCCCTGATGCAAACATTGACAGTTGCTGCATTGTGAACAGTGTTTAGAGGGCTAACGTCTTCCTTGTCCTTGCACTTGATCACACAGCTACTGTTGCACCACATGAAACCAAAGTCTCAGGGCATATCATGACAGTTTGGTTGTACAATGCTGTGTCATGCATCAGTTTTACATTCCTTGTCAATGTCTGATGACTAATTCACATTGTCATCTCTATCATTCAGTTCAAGCAATAGTACAGTTTCAGTTTGTTCTAAAACAACCTCGACAATTTTCCATTTGCCATTTGTATTTTTCGTTGAAGGCTCCACCCCAGTCATGAATCTTGATGAGTTACCATGAAGTGGTAGAACACATAAAAATATTCATATTTTTTGCAGCATGTTTTTTCATCCACTAGATGGCAGCAGAATACTGTCCTAAGAGCTATTTGGGTTGGAGTTATATA
>JANRMT010013718.1:0-10390 GCA_026402145.1 Polypterus bichir lapradei | reverse complement strand
TAGAAAAGCACCAGGCTTGTCATTGGTTTTTAGAAGACTGCTTCCAGTGTCATTTGAACCCTGTTGATTTTAAAGGATTGTTTTTTCTGTTGTTTTTACCTCCACGTTTTTATTGGATTATTTATTTAATGACTCTTTTTGAAAGCACTGCACTTTATTTGAACACTGTTTTTGTTTAATAATAAAAGCACTTTATTTTAATAAAAGCACTTTTGCACTTTTTGAACCATCCCCTTGCTATGTTGTTGCTATACTGTCTAGCTCATCTCGGTGACATTAACGACGGTGTTGGGTTCAAGGGCTCCCGAACAGCGATGGGAGCATGGAGCTGAACCCGCATCGTCACAGGGACAATGAGAAGTGACAGGCTGGAGGGGTCACTCTTATGTACTTAAGTGGAAGGAGTCTGAGGTGGGCTGTTACAGAGGGACTGGCATCAGGGCATCACTTATACCCAATTCTGTGACTCAGATCTGTGTGTGTTAATCATAGTGTGCAGGAGTAGACGAGCCTGTTCAACAGACTTGATTACGTCTCACAAATCCTGAGATAAAACGACTTGAATAACCAAGAAAATCTAAAAAACTGTGAAGGAGCCGAGAGCGGCGAGCACCTGCTGTGTGTTACGTGTCTGTCTGTCTGTCTGTCTGTTATCAGTTTTTAAGATGTTTTCATATTTCTACTGTCGTTGTGTTTATTAATTTATCATATTATTCTGTTTCTTCAACTGTGTGGGCTTCAGTTGGGGTCTTTATTGAATTATCTGATAAATTCCTGGCATGGACAAAGAAACACAAAAATTAATTACTTATAAGCAGGAGATGAGAACTTATTATGGGATTGATAATTTTTTTAATAAAGAGGACTAATATGGAGTCTGTGGACTTCAGTGTATAATAAACGAATAAGAAAAACTGACGTGAATGACACTTTAGCAGACCCCCTGTGACAGGTCATCTGTTCTCTCACTTGGTGGTCTTCACTCTCTGAGCTCCTGTCTCACATTAACTGTTCACCCTCAGTGTCTCCTCAGATGTTCTCTCTGTGATCTCTCAGCTTTCTCTTTAAATCTCCTCCTCCTCCTCACTGAGCTCAGACAAACTTTCACTTTCGTTTCTTCACAAGTCACTTCCTTGTTTCTCTGACTGATTCTCTCTGCCTGCCTCTCCTCAGACTGACGATGGCCGAAGCCCAGCTGTGTGGATTACAGGACGAGTTCACTTGCTCAGTGTGTCTGGACACCCTGACTGACCCCGTCTCTATCCCCTGTGGACATAATTTCTGCCTGAAGTGCCTCACAAAGTACTGGGATCAGAGCCAAGAGAGCAGCTGTCCCCAGTGCAGACACGTGTTCATGATGAGGCCTGCTCTGCGAAGAAATAATCTGCTGAATGAATTCATCAAGGAATTAAAGAAGACAACAATCAGTTCTCCTCCATCTCAGAATTATGCCGGCCCTGGAGACGTGGAGTGTGACTTCTGTACTGGTAAGAAGTTCAGAGCTATGAAGTCCTGTCTCACCTGCCCGGCCTCCTACTGTCAGACTCACCTGCAGCCTCACTATGAAGGAGACTCCCTGAAGCACCACAAGCTGGTTGCTCCTGATAGAAATCTGAAGAAGAAACTCTGTGAGAAACATCAAAAAAGTTTGGAGATATTCTGTAAAACTGATGATTCCTGTATCTGCATGATGTGTGTGGTGACTGAACATAATGGGCATAAAATGGTCGAACTGGAGACAGAAAGAAAAGAAAAGCAGGTGAGTGATGTTTAGTCTTTAATGGAAACTGTTTCAATAACTTTGAGTTAAGGAATTTGTATATTTAAAGTGACAGAGAAATCTATTCATCTACAGTAAAACTCGATTATCTGTCACTTGATTACCTGTCAGGACTAAATAACAAAACCCAACCTTGTTCACACCAGCGTCTCCCGATTACTACTGTGAGTTCTGCACATTGGAACAACAGAAATCCCAGTGTCCATTACGTACCTTCAGCTTTAATGGCGGTTTGTAGCTTTTCTCTTTTGTTATAATTAAACTAAACTACTATACATTGTTATGGCCTATCAACATATGTGTGTGCTGTTTGAACTTATTAAACGTTTATGAAACAGCAACAGCTCTTCAAGTATTGCTTCAATGACGGAGTAGGAAGGCCAGCAGTGAACGATAGAAAGCGTGATGCTGAAATAACTAAACAATGTGTTGAAAATGGAAACCAGTGACGGTAATGTTGTTCAGTATTAATGTTAATGGTCTTCTGCATTGTAATTTTCTTTATATATTCTGTTATATCAGGTTGTGTTAATATATTGTGACGTGCAGGCAGCTTGTAATGCTCTGTATGGGGGCAGAAAGGGCGGAAAACTGTAAGTGATGGGACTGGCTGAGGGGCTTCTGTTCTGTGAGGGGCGGACAGGAGAAGTGAGGAGAGAAGGGAAGGTGTGGAGCAGGGAGTCAGGAGACAATAAGCAGGAGTGTTTGTGGGATCAGAAATACACAACGAGAGTGGCAGGAGATCAACTGATCGGTAGGGAAAGCTTTCTTTGATTGTTTAGGAGGTGAGCTCTGTAAGCCAAATAGCGGAGTGTAAGACAGGACACCGCTTGTGAGGGAACGAAGACTCCACGTAAAACGTAGAAAACTCCAGGACCTCTGAGTTGTATTTGCTTATTACGCGGTCATTACAATATTATATAAATTAATTCATTTTCTTAATATATTTTTTTTGACTGTTCGCTAAACTAATTTACTGTATGTCATTTTTAAAGTAGTTGCTCTGTTATCCGTCTTTTCTCTTATCCGTCACAGCCTCGGTCCTGACCCCTGACTGATAATCGAGGTTTTTCTGGACCTTATAAACCTGATGTTTCAAGTTCAGAACATTGGCTGCTGGAGTCCATCCTGGTCAGACTGGTGCAAGTCATGAAACAGCTCAGGATGAGATCCCCAAGATGGCCCACAAACACCTGAGTTCTCTCCTCACAGCCAGCTGAGTTTCTTTCTGCTCTGATCAGTTTCTCTTTTGAGTTTCTAAGGCAGAGGGAGGCCAACTTTAGCCTGCTGTCTAGAAATGTCCACTGGCAGGGGTGCGAGTGTCACGTGGGCTACGCGTAGAAATGTCTGACATTCGGACCCTCCTGAGGTGTTCTTAACAAGATGATGTTACCGTTGGCTGATGTAAGCGTAGTAAGTGAGCACACAATGTCATCCTAAACGTAATTCAATAGAAGGTCTGACACGTCAATAGACACACTCTGTACTGCTGACACTTACACGCTGAGTGTGCTGAGCTACTCGTCTGCCTTTGTGGTGTTTGTCCATTTTTAAAGAATCGGAGTTTGCATTTGGCTGATCTCAGGGCTTTTTAAGAGACACATTATTGTCACATGTCAATCTGTATTGTACTCCAGAGTTAAGTCTACAATTCTTACAATAAGTTCAGCTCAGTAATGTCAATATACTATTCCTGTGTAGATTTTCTGTTTTTAATGATATAACTCATCAGGCTCTTCATTAGTGATTAGACATCATGTTATTTAGTGGAGCAGTGAGGACATTTTGAATGTCAAACCCCTGAGTGATAATCCCACCACATGGATGATTATGACAAAGACTCTGAGCTTTCATATTTGGTAAAACCCTAACAAGTCCAGCAGGAGTGTAAAGAACTTACTAGAAGTGTAAGTCGTACCATCTAAGCCAAATTTCAAATCCGCCATCACTACTACACAACCTCCATGTACAGTAAGTTCAGATAAAGACACTTAACTTCAGTCCACCATTTGGTGTTTCTTCAAATAAAGGACTAGTGTCACATCGGCTCTGCCAGGTCTCAGTAAGTGACACAAATGTGGCCGAGTCCTCGCTGGAATATTACAAGAGCTCGGCTCACAGGTGAACACACGTTTAGAAACCAACATCTTAAACAACAATGAAGTCTATGAAGTGGCCTGATATTTTTCAGTTTAATATGAATCAGGTCACTAATATCGACATCTAATTTTTGATCTGTTTATGTTTTCTGTTGTTTGGCTATCACTTGATTTGGATTGATTTACATAAATCAGTTCTTCAGATGTCCCTGAAAGCAGACATGTAATTGTAGGACAGACTGGCACTACTTGGTCAGAAGTCTTTTTCTTAAGCTGCCACCGCCTGCCCCTCTTTTATTGACTCGTACCTTCAGCTCAGATGTCAGTTCACTTCACCAGGACTCTCCTTGAAAGTTTTGGGTCTCATCTGATCAGTCTGATCAAACACAGCATATGTCAATACAATACAATACAATACAGTTTTTTTTTTGTATAGCCCAAAATCACACAGCAAGTGCCGCAATGGACTTTAACAGGCCCTGCCTCTTGACAACCCCCAGCCTTGACTCTCTAAGAAGACAAGGAAATCTCCCAAAAAACATTGTAGGGAAAATGGAAGAAACCTTGGGAAAGGCATTTCAAGGAGAGACCCCTTTCCAGGTAGGCTGGGTGTGCAGTGGGTTTCAAAATAAGTGGGTCAATACAATACAATACACGGAATAGAACAAGTCCTCAATACAGCATAAAAATAAAAATTTTAGAAGTACGGAGCAGAATTTAACAGTAGATGATATCAGATAATAAGATATTGCATACTTTTAGAGTCCTGGAGACCTCATCCATCAAGCTGCCTCCCCCATTTGGCTATTCCACGGCTAAAAGCAGTGCTGAGCCAGTCAATCTGATGAAAGGACCCCTCTTTCCCAAGATTCCTGTGATCCTCCATCAGGGATGACTTTGCCAAAGGCAGGCAAAACAACTTGGCAGATGGGCCATGGCACCAAGTGCCACATTTGAGTACCGAGAAGAGAAACAGAATAGGTGAAGGTTAGTATTCAATTATAACTGTCATGTTACTTATGTTTTAGTGCTAATGACTAACAACAGAGATGCAGTATGTATAGTAAATCAGCAGCTCTAGTCAGGGTGTGCTAAACTGAAGTAGTGAGTCTTCAGCCGAGATTTAAAGGCTGGGACCGAAGGGGCATCTCTTATAGAAGCAGGAAGACCATTCCACAATTTAGGGGCCCTATAACTAAAAGCTCGACCTCCCACTGTTATTTTATTAATCCTTGGAATCCTAAGCAGACCAGCATCTTGAGATCTTAATGTGCGCTCAGGTTTGTAAGTCATGATAAGTTCAGACAAGTAAGCCAGACCTTGGCCATTTAATGCTTTATATGTTAAAATGAGGATTTTGAAATCTGCCCTAAACTTAACCGGGAACCAGTGTAAGGATTTAAGAACTGGAGTTATGTGTTTGTATTTTCTTGTTCTTGCAATAATTCTTGCAGCTGCATTTTGGACTTACTGGAGGCTGTATAGAGAACAATTTGAACAGCCAGTGAACACAGCATTGCAGTAGTCAATCCTACTAGAAATAAATGCATGAATTAATTTCTCAGAATCCTGTTTATTTAGAAAGTGCCTTAATTTCCTAACATTTTTAAGATGGAAGAAGCATGATTTGGACAACGTTGTAATATGTGCTTTAAATGACATGCTAGAGTCAAAAATAACTCCTAGATTGCGGGCTGATTCAGTAAAATTACTTGGGATATTGTTGTGATCAGCGTCATTCCCTCCAACAATTAACATCTCTGTTTTATCTGTATTTAAAGACAAGTAGTTATCATTCATCCACTCCTTTAATTCACTAACACAACTAATTAAAGACAACATCAGAGAAACTTCATTTGATTTAAATGAAAGGTATAACTGGGTGTCATCTGCATACGAGTGAAAATTAACATGAAGTTTCCTAATGAGAGATCCCAGTGGAAGCATGTAAAGTGAAAACAGTAAAGGTCCCAGTGCTGAGCCCTGCGGTACACCATATTGAACTTCTGTGTATAATGATGGAGTACTGTCAGCACATTTCTGTACATATTGGAATAGATTTGATAAATAAGAACTAAACCAGGCGAGCACGGTGCCTGTAAGCCCAACATCGTTTTCTAGCCTGTGCAGTAAAATAGAATGGTCAATGGTGTCAAATGCTGCACTTAAATCTAACAACATGATTACAGTGGAGTTTCCTTCATCAGAGGATATCAGATTGTCATTTACAGTCCGTGTTAGTGCCGTTTCTATACTATGACCAGTGCGAAAACCAGACTGGAATTTCTTAATTAAATTGTAATGCATAAGGTGTGACTGAAGCTGACTGGCGACTACTTTTTGTAGTATTTTAGAGAGAAACGGTGAATTTGAAATAGGTCTATAATTATTTAGAATGTGTGGGTCTAGGTCTGACTTTTTAAGTAATGGTTTAATGACTGACACTTTTAGTGCATCAGGTACGGTGCCATGCAATAATGAACTGTCACCCAGCGATGTCTCAGTATGTCCCTCTTTATCACTTTGTGACTGAAGAAGGAGACAAAACTCAACTAGATAGACAACAATTAGCAGGAATTAGCAGTAAAAAGGTTGGAATTCTGTTGATCCAAGACACCTACTGCAGCAAGTCCACTCCGTCCTTTATAACCCTTTCCAAGCACTATAAATCTGATCCCTGACCCTGGATGAGCTGCTGCCCTTTAGGAAGACCCTTATTGTGGCCATCACAAATGCTAAATGATCTCTTCTGCTCCAAAGGGTAACGTAATGCCAGACGGTAAGAGCTGAAAACCCCTGTAATGGAGTTGAACGTGGGGGTCTCATTCAGTCCTGACTTGATAAAGGAAAGCAAGCTGCACAAGTAAGAGAGACCACCTCTAAAATCTGTAGAATTACTGAAGGAGGACATCAACCAGCAGTTGTACAATTTTTTGGCCACTAAAAGATAACCAGTAAGTGTGAAACTTCAAAGACTTTAAACTGCAGAACAACTCACAGTCACAAGTAGAACAGGACAAGAGAGAGAAAAGAATCTGTTAGAAGAAAGACAAAGCCAACTGAATGTTCTTAAATGTGTGACAGAGGAAGCTCTCCATGGACACAACAATCTGGACAAAGCGGCACCTCCACCTGAGTGACCATAAACCAAGTCAGTAGTTCACCTGCTCGGAGTCTGAGAACTTCTAACTGTGACTCGGTAGTTAAGATAAAGCCAGGGGTTGAATTCTGGGAGTTGACATCACCATAACTGTGTGAAGGAGAAGGCTTAGCTGTTGTGAGGGTCTCTTCATAAATTCAGTTAGAAAACTAAAGTGGACTTGAATCAGTTCAGAGCAGCGTCTCACACACACAGAGGAGCTGTAAGGGAGTGTAGACAACCTGTGAGGAAAACCAAACTGCCATCACAGTGCTGACTCTAGAAACTTAATAAGTAACTAAGAACTGAACAGAACTGAGACAAGAACATTTAAAAGCTGGTTCTGAATGAATGATGTTTACTGGGAAATGTTTTGGATGAAAATTATGAGGAATAAAATCACAAGTTATGTGTCTTTCCTATAAGTGCAAGAGAAAGAACCAACTAAGGTAACACAGACTCATGTTTGGTGTTATCTGTTGATGTCGTCTGTCTGTATACACTTGAATACGTACATCTTCAGTTGTCCTTATATTAGTAATACATTTTATTTTCCGACTGTGACTTTTCCCTGTTGGAGTTTGCATGTTCTCGTTGTTTTCATGTGGGTTTCCTCCTACAATCGAACGACATGCAGTTTAGGTGGACTGTGGCTTTGGAACATTAGCTCTATTGTGTGTGTATTCAACCTCGATCTTCTTGTTTTTTATTGTCTTCTTAGGGAATCTAGAGTAGGGGGCTCTCAAAAACATGGCCTGTTAAAGCCCATTGAGACACTCCTTGGGTGATGTTTGGATATACAAGCAAAGAGAAATTGTGTTCTTTCCAGTGTGAGGTGTGCAGAGTGAAGAGTAAAGCAGACAGGCCTGTTCCTTGTGCTGCTCCAGTGTTGCTCAAACAGTCCTTGAGTCTGCCTGACAGATAGACCATCATCAGGACACAACAGGCTCACCCACCTGCACATCTCTAAGCTGACCCCTTAACAGGGATGGCTGGGTGGTCTTGAAGGCTCAGGAGAAACCAAAACACATGAACGTAATAAACATCTCTCTATTATAAGAACAAGATGTGATCTTTCTGAAGAGACTTTTTGGAAGTCCAGAGAAACGGAAGCAAGATCCGTGAGATGGAGACTTTGGTAATTTCGAAAGTCAACATGTAATGATAGTAAAGATCGCATTCGCGCAAACAAACTGAAATTATTACTCAGTGAAATAACAGAACAGTGAAAAGAGATTGAATATATTGTTTTGGATTGAAACTTTAAGTCAGAGACTTGTAGATCGTCTAATTCATGTTGCAATCAGGGAAAAGTAGTGTTTCTTGCCAATGAAGAGGCCTCTCCATGAGAATTAAAAGATTTGTGGTTTGCTGAAAGTGAAGTCCATGTACACGGTGTCGCAGATGATGCCCTTGTCCACCTCTTGACCCTTAGGTGCCACTCCAGACACCGAATAAAAGTCCAAGATTTCTTTATTAAATAACACTAACGTGCACAAAACACCCTCCACACTACTCATATACCAACTACTCACACTAATAAATCAACAATCCTCCACTCCCAGACGCGTTGCCCTCCTACCACTCAGCTCAGCTCGCAGTCTGGGCGCTTCCCTTAGTCCTTTTATACACCCTGACCCGGAGGTGTTCCTGCCCAACCAGTCCACAGTTCCTTATTCCTTACGGGTCAGGGTAAACAGTCATTTTCTTCAACCCGGGAGCACGTCGTTCCTTCCACTCACGTGACCGTGACGTACTCGAGGGTTATAGGGCACATAAGAGCTCACGAGCCCCCCTACAGCGACTCCCTGTGGCCCCCAAGGTATCCAGCAGGGCTGTGTGTAAACACTACATAGTCCATGAGGCCCTGCTGGAACTCAGGGCATGATCATGCTATTGGGAGAGCTCCTCCTGGCGGCCTGGGGGTGAGGGCCGGAGTAACAAGCCGGCAGTCCTCCACAACGGTCACGCGTGGGTCACAGAGTAGCACAAATACACAGGAGATTTTAGAGACAAACGTTATTCAGACACTTCAAGCAAACACAAGTCTCTTTGAGGAGTGAATCGAGCTCCATGTGTAGTCAGAGGGGACAGTTCTGTCTCTCAATTAGAAGAATAGACAACCTTCCTGTTCATAGGGGCGCACCTTGGGAGCGGGACCACTACAGGAGCAGAGCATGTCTGGGGTAGAAGAGAGACAAGGCAGTGAGACAAAAGGACAGGTGCTGTACAGACTTTTAAATGTTTGAAGTGCCGCATGAACCAAACCTGGGGGTGGGCGATTGAAGTGAGCAGGGTGCGGAGCTCACTAGTTTATTAAAATAATAATCCGTCACCTAAACAAAACAACTGAGGTAAGTAACATACAAAAAATATAATTTCTGAGTTTTAGAATTTCTTTAAGTTGCCTTCTTCCTGAATTCAACAGAATCATTTGTGTATTTCAGTAACTTACTTGACTCCAGAAAATGATAGCGGCAGACAATGTCCTCACATGTCCTACTCAGGATATCAAATGGCCTTGTAGATCCTATAATTACTGACATGACGTGTTTAAGTCCTCCTGGCCTTTCACCAGTTTCTTTACTTTACACTCCAGTTTGTTTTTATTATTTTTGGTGTTGTGTGAACTTCACATTTCCCAGTTTGTCGATGTGATGTCTTCTAAACGTCAAGAGCTAACTCACACACCAGTGCGCCTTCAAACTATCTTTTGTATTTGTCGTTCTCTTCAAACCCAAACTCAATCTTACGTCAATTAAATTAAACCTTTCCTTTAATCTTTATTGCCATTCCTGTTTGTTAAATCAAATCTAAGTTGTGTCATGAAATGTCAAACAAATGTGATGTGAAAATATCAGGAGTCAGAAAGAGAAGAAGAAATCACAAAGTGAACGTGAATTCTGATCTGACCACGCGTGTCCTCTTGTGTGTCCAAACAGAAACAGCTGGGGGCGACACTGAGTGACATCAAGAGGGGACTTGAGGAGAGAGAGAAGACACTGAAGGAGACAAGGAGGGCGATAGATGAGATGAAGGTGAGTTGAATAGGAAGACAACACTTCATATCAAAGAGAGTAGTAATAAATGAGAACTTGAAGAGCAGCAGATCTTCACTGGTGATGATGAGTAGGGACACGAGAAGGGAGAGTTAGAGAAGACGTGTTGTGGTGTCCTTCATGGCCTTTCACTGTTGACAGAATCCCAGGTGTTACTCAGTGGAGACTCAGACAGCATCACCCTAAAGTCCTCTGATATTCCATCAGCTGCTTAAAGGAGACTTAACTCTACTAAAAAAAACTCACACTGAAGGTCGACGCTGATATTCTGAATTAGATCAGCGGGCACAACGTCCATTAATGGTCTAAGTTG
>JANRMT010013690.1:0-12633 GCA_026402145.1 Polypterus bichir lapradei | reverse complement strand
CACTGACCCTGAATGTTGTCATATTTAAGACAATAATATGAAAATAAGCATTTTCATAATTCATTTTCAAATGTAATACATTAAAAAAACATAGAGAAACAATTATTATGTCAGTGATTAAAAAAATAATAATTATATCAGATAGTTTCAAACTACAGTGGTTTATAAATAAAGGGTTATTGAAAATCATTTTCGCTCCCTTTTTTCTAAAGGATTTACAAAGGATAAACACAGGAAATTATACTTTCAAAATAATAATTATAATATTATTTCTATACTATCAATATCTCTTCCCTCTCTCTTCCATTTTTTAAATTCAAGTTCAGGAAAGTTTAGTTGCCATCAAAATAAATTATGTTGGTCATACATATGTTCAGAGAATTAATATTGACAGTGAAATTCTTGGTTGCATGAGCTAGCAACATTCAACATGTCACACCTCGCGGGCGCCACGATCAGCAATAATTGCTACCTTACCTTTAAGCTTATGTCTTACTTATTGTACCTCAGAACTTCTAAATCAACAATTCAGTCTTATTTTATATACCATTATTAAATGTATGCATCGTAACAAGTCATTGCAAGAGCTCACAAAATTACAATTGAATGTTGAATGTACATATTAAACAAGTATAGTATCAACAGCAGCCTACTTTCAGGTTTTCAGATCAATTGCCAATACCTACATTACAAGTATCTTCAAAATTTTTGATCCTCTGCTCTATAGAAGTAAATACTTGAAGAAATGAACCTAAAAACTATCACTATAGAGGAAACTCAACCTCAGCATTGTGTGCTAAAACTTCTAAATTTGTTCAGTCTTGTTTTGTTTAACTCTTTCCTGATTGGTGCCAATTGTAGTCTGTATGCATACAATTCAATTGAATTCAGTTTGAATCTACAAATCAACCAAAATAATGCTGTGGAGGTGTAGAGTAAGTCTGAAACAATCCAGCATTTTTTATTAAAATATTGTTAATTTTCTTCTTATTTACTCTTCAGTTACATTCTGTTTTCAGAGAGCAGAAGGCTGTTTATATTCATCTAGAGCTACACATCTTCCTTTCTCTCTTTCCTGCTGGCTCATAATATGTTTTGATAGACCAGTATAGACTGTGTCACACCACCATTGCCTGTTTCTCAGCAGAGCTGATGTGGTAGGACTATTCTACTGGATAACCTCAGGCAGATCAACAGGTCCTAAAATACAGTCTGGCAGGATGGCAGCTGGGAGAAGATGGCCATAGTGAGAGAGATCTGAGGGACTGTGAAAAAGTTTAACTTGATGCCTTCGGATCTTTGAAATTGGGCATTTTAAAGTATTTATTGTTAATTTTATGTTTAACTTCCACAATAGCACTGATTTCAATAATGGATTATTTATGTACTTTATTTGATCTGCATTGCACTTACTTGTGTGGACTCCATTTTAATAAACATGCACTTTACATATTTGGAACTTTGAACCTGGTTGTTGTTTATTACTTGCCACTGTGCCTATCCTCAGTTTATGAACTACTAGGGGGTCATGTGGACTATTTTAAGTTGAGTGACAACCCTGTTAGTTAACTCTTGACACCAAGATCTGATTAATTTTTAGCAAATCCCAAATCCCCCCATTGTAAGTTTATCATAGCAGTCAATGTGCCAAATGTATCATGGCCTCCTTCTCTAGGGTCTCCTGTTTTTCCTTTGCAGAATGCCCTTTAGAACCAAACATGATTGTACTTCATACAAATGATCTTTAGAGATCTGCAATCCAGTCATCTTGTGTTATCCATTAAGCTACATTTTAAGCTATATAGTTTGGAAAACATTCTTTTACCTTTAGACCTTCAGAAAACCATTCATCTATCTTGAGAAAACAATAAAAAAAAGAAAGCTGTTGACATTGCAGTTCCTTTAGAAAATTATTCCGTTACCTCAAGAAAAAAAAATTGTATTTGCACATACTTTCTCAAGTTTCTGTGAGAGGGGCTCACAGACTTGGGCTGCCCCGGAGGAGGGAGGCGAACGGGGCTTATTATGTTCTCCCAGGGGAGAGTGCCCGTCTCCCTGTGAAGGCAGAATCTCGAGTTTCACCTAGGGGTACCCGAGACTGGCAGGTGAATGAAATAAGAAGTGGAGGTTCGACCCAGAGCGGCCGACCCCCAAGCAAGCCTGGTCATTATGGGCTTCGGTAGGGCACTGGTTATGGACAGGTGAAAACAAGCCCTACCAAAATATATAGAGCATGTGGCTTGCTACCTGCTCCTAAAAGCACTACCCCACGATTTCGCCCAGCCGGTCTTAGTGTTAGATAAGTCGGTCTTAGAGTTAATCAACCTCATTGACACGCAGGGGACGGCCTCGCAGCCTGTGGGATCAGAACCATCCCTTAGTCGAGCTCAGCCATACCTGTACGTCCCTAAACCTAGCACCCCAACATCCTGCCCCCCCATTCAATCCGGAGCTTGTGCCGATGTCCCTGGAGTCACGGGCACACAAACAGCTTGGGAGCGAGGCGGAATGGTGATCGTAAACAGGTACAAGACCACAGCCTTGTTCGATTCCGGCAGAAACATTACCATTGTTGCCCGCCGATTTGTGCTACCGCGGCAGTGGTTAAAATTTAAGACCAGTATAACCTGTGTCCATGGAGAAATCCGTTGGTACAGGTCCGCAATCTGTGTTGTCAGTTACGGAGGATTGGTTTAGAAATTAACCGTGGCGGTCCTCCCAGATCCTCCACACCCCGGTGATACTAGGGCGGGACTGGTCTAAAATTAAAAGCGGTGAGACACATACAACTCCTGGTGTTAACTTAGACCTAGTTGTAGATGAGCCATCTCAAGCGGCCTCCACTCCATGTAACCAACCGGCGGAGAGAGACGAAGCAGCCTCCCTGAGTGACGTGGCAACTCCCGGACTGTCGCAAGCTGATACGTCATCCTCCAGCGCCGACATGGAACACGAGGAAACCGCGCCCCTTAAGGTCGGCCAGGACCCTCTCTCCCTCTTACAGTTTCAATTTAGAAAAACGCCGGCTTCGTTTAAAAGGGAACAGTGGATTGACGATTCCCTTAAATTTGCTAAAATTGCAGTAGTCCTTGTCAATGGCCAGCGCATTCACCAGTCCATGTCACAGGGTCCTCACTTTGTCTTAGAGAACGACCTTCTGTATCGTGTAGCTGAGCATGAGGGACAGGAGAGATGGCTACTGCTAATCCCGCGGACCTTCCGGAGGCAGGTCTGTGAGTTAGCACACACCCACCTCCTAGGTGGCCATTTGGGTGCCGAGAAAACCCTGGAGCTGATCAAGCTCCACTTTTATTGGCTGGGAATCAATGAGGAGGTCCGTCACTTTTGTACTTCCTGCCCAGAGTGTCAATTGCGACAAATTCCTAGGAAGGACTGTGCTCCTCTCGTTCCTATTCCTCTAATTGATGTTCCCTTTCACAGAAGTGGGGTCAATTTAGTTGGACCCCTAGAGCCCTCCGCCCGAGGACACAAGTACATTTTAGTCCTCATGGATTATACTACTAAATACCCTGAAGCTGTTCTGTTGCGCTCAGCTACTTCTAAAGCCATCGCACGGGAATTACTGGGGTTCTTTGCACATGTTGGCATCCCTAAGAAAGTCCTGATGGACTAAGGGATGCCTTTTACCACAGTGACGTTCAAGGAGACTGCCAAGTTACTTAAAATAAAGCATCTGAAGACCGCGGTATATCATCCTCAAACCGACGGTTTGATAGAGAGATTCAATCAGACTCTCAAACAAATGCTTTGTAAGGTGGTCAACGAGGACGGAAGGAACTGGGATCAGCTGCTCCCCCTTGTCCTTTTTGCCTTTCGGGAAGTCCCTCAAGCCTCCATGGGGTTCTCCCCTTTTGAGTTATTGTATGGGCGACAATCCCGGGGCATATTAGATATCTTAAAAGAAGGATGGGAACAAGAGGCTCTTCCCTCTACAAATATATTGGAGTATATCGCGCAATTACAGCCCCTCCTTAAAAGTCACATGGAAGAGGCACAAGCAGCACAGGTCCGATATTACGACCGTGGCACGTCTCTCCAGGAGTTCTGCCTGGGAGATCGCATCCTGGTCCTAGTACCTACCTCCCACTCTGTTACTTGCCCATTGGCAAAGCCCCTATGAAGTAATGGAGAGGAAAGGACTCGTAGACTATTTGGTGAGTCAACCCAATCGTTGGCAGAAGGAGCGGGTTTATTATCATGTAAATCTGCTGAAACCATGGAAGGACAGGGATCCTGATCCCTCCTCCGGTCAGCCCCGCTCACTCTTTGCTCAACGGCTAGCCTTAACTTGTGTGAATTTAACTCCAAGACAGCGATGGGAGCTGAATAAATTATCCTGTCTGTCCCAGAGGTAGTGAGTGAAAACCCTGGAAGAACCTCTCTAATTTATCATGACATTGCGACAGAGCCCGGGGTTATAGTCCGAGAACATCCGTATCGTCTTCCCGAGGCAAAAAGAGCTGAAGTGAAGCTTGAGATCAAGCACATGCTGGAACTAGGAGTAATTGAGGAAAGTCATAGCCCATGGTCCAGTCCCATTGTATAGGTCGCTAAGCCTGACAGGAGGTGGAGGTTTTACAACGATTTCCATCGACTTAATCAAGTCTCCCAATTTGATGCTTATCCAATGCCACAAGTGGATGACCTCCTCGAGAGGCTTGGACAAGCTCAATATTTGACCATGCTGGACATGGGAAAGGGGTACTGGCAGGTTCCTTTAACAGACTCCGCAAAGGTTAAGACCGCGTTTAGCACCCCCAGCGGACACTGGAAGTATTGTGTCCTTCCATTTGGGTTACACGGGGCTTCAGCGCCTGGTGGACAAAGTGCTCAGGCCCCATAACAGTGCTGCCTACCTGGATGACGTGGTCATCTGTTCCAGCACATGGATGGAACATCTACAGCAGGTAAAAGCGGTATTGCAGACACTTGGTGAGGCCGGGCTTCGAATTAATACCAATAAATGTTTCTTTGGGTTGAACGAAGCCAAGTATTTAGGCTACCTAGTGGGTTGGGGTACCGTGAAGCCACAGTGCTCCAAAGTAGATGCCTTATTGAAATGGCCCTGTCTGTGAACCAAGCAGCAGATCTAAGCCTTTCTCAGGTTAGCAGGGTACTACCGCCGGTTTGTGCCCTGGTTCTCGGAGAGAGTGGCGCACTTGACTGATTTGACAAAGAAGAGGGCCCCAAACATTGTGGTATGGACTGAAAAGACAGGCGCTGCATTTAGTGACTTGAAGCAGTCCCTTACGTCCGCACCTATTTTGAAAGCACCTAACTTTTCTTTTCCGTTCATCCTCCAGACAGACGCTTTGGACAAAACATCGATGGTGTGGAACACCCCATCATGTTCCTGAGCCGGAAATTGTTGGACCGGGAGACCAGGTATGCAGCGGTGGAGAGGGAGGCTTTGGTGATTAAATGGGCTATTATAATATATTATAATATAATAATAATAATAGTATACTATATTATATTATATTATATTATATAATATAGAGTATACTCAGCTGAGGTACTACCTGTTGGGCCGTGAATTAACCCTTGTCACGGACCATGCACCTTTACAGTGGATGGCCCTGCACAGGGATCAACATGATTCAACATCTGCGGGTCACCCAGTGGTTTCTTGACCTCCAGCCGTACAAGTTTTTGCTCATTCATCGTTGGGGCTCCACGCCAACGCCGATGGTCTTTCTCAGGTTCACGGCGTCTCGGTTGGGTTCATCCGACTCGATGGGTCTGGGCTGAGGGGGGCCTTCTCACACACATGCGCATGGGAGGCAGCTAAAGGGCAATTCCGATTCAGACCAGGATGTGACAGAGTGCATTGACTCTTTTACTTCCTTTCCTGCAGACCAGTCACGGGAGATTCCACCTGGTCCTCTTGACGTCACTTCCGAGTTTGAGCCTATGGAAGAAGACCTTTGCCGGCTCCAGCCCCTGTGATGTCACGTTCGGGCTCGAGCCTATGGGTGAAGACCCTCATGAGCCTTTGACCTCACTTCCTGTCTCTCCCTTTAAAAGCCTCCACCTTTTACCTATTCCCTTAGTTCTATTTTTGGACTCGGTTTTGTGCACATCAGTTCTTTATTCATTTTTACGGCATTGCAGCCAGGATACCAATTATACGGGTGGCTGCCCCAAACCTTGCTATGTCTCTGTGTGGAGTTTGTAACATTATAAAATGACCATATAAACGTCACATTTTACACTTTGGATTTCGATGGCCTGAACCAAGGTAAAATCTTCAATAGGTCAGCAGTGTCAGTATCAAATGTGAGAGCTCAAAAACACAGTCAGTGAGAAACCTTCTGTCAGTAAAGAAGTCATATGGTAGGACTGGTCAGGGCTTTTAAAGACAGTCAAGCTGCTCTGTTCCTGCGACAGACAAGTAAATATGCACTGTATCTGGGAAGGATGAAAGAACAGCTGAGAAAATCAAGAAGAGGCAGGATCAAATGGCTGCCTTTGCCCCAGTTATGCAACCTCTTAAGGGTCTCTCATTGTTAAATGTTCTTTAAGCTGGAAGTCAGGAGGTGAACACAACAAAACCTTCAGTGGTAGAGAGGGAGCGTGCAGCTGGCAGTCTGTGTTTGTGAATCACCAAGAAGTTCTCTTCTAAAGGATGTTTGCCATCTAGTTTGGCTTGTGTTTAATTTTTTTGTGTTGATTCTGCTTTACCTTATTCTTTTAATATCCCTCATGTTTACCTGAGGCCCAAAAAACTTTATTTTAAAGATGAACATGAGCCAAATGAATTACACCAATTAGAATACACACACTTGTTCATCTAGAGTTTATTTAGGGAAAATAAATAAATATGGTTAATTAGCCACAAATTGGAACATTTTAATATTACATTCAGAAATAAAACAGAATAATGTCATTCAGAACTTGATTTTTCAATTTATGTTACTTGATATTTTATCCTATTCTATTCTCAAAGATGTCATGAATGTGACCTTTATTATTAAAATTGTAACTTGGGAAGAAGCCCTTGACTACTACATAAAGGTGGGCTCTAGTCTCATCAGCATCACATCACAGTTGGAGCAGGAAGCATTAGCCACTCTGCTGCAGACCACAAATTCATCAACTGTATGGCTACGACTGAGACAGAGCCGCCTGTTTGGATTCTGGTTTTGGGTGGATGAGAGACCCTTGAGTTATGAGAACTGGGCCAATGGTAACCACTTAAACTTCTCTAACTCACATCATTGTGCCACCATTTCAAAAACGAATTTCACTTAGATTGATGTTTCTTGTTCAGACAGTCATTCCTTCATTTGTAAATCACATTTGAACATGAATTAAAATCTGCTAGTTGTATTTACTTTTATATAATTAGCTTTTAGTCATTGCTGTTCTTCTTAAAGTGATGCCAGACTGTTCCTGATTCGGGTTTCATGATGTTGTTCTGTTCAGAGTGTGGGTATGTCGAAGTGTGTGCCCAACATTAGCTTCTATCTTACACCGTTCAGCTAGGATCAGACTAGAAACCAGGATTGCAAAATGAATGAAGGGATATTTTTATTTGCAAATGTTCTAGTAAGTGTTTATAATTTAAATTTAAAAATTACTTTAAAAAATGTGGAATTGTTTTGTTTTTGTTACCATATTTTGAGGCTTTCAAAAATATCAAGCTAAAATTTGTAGCCATGCTCTGTGTTATTGTATCCACTTTATGTATTCTTAATCTAAATGTTAATTTTTATCTTTAATAAAACTTCTCTTTCATTGATACTATCTGCCTCATGTTTACATTCCATAAGAAGTAAGCAAAACTTCATGTTTATTGTTGATATATTAAAATCGTGGAGTCACAATTTAATGTCATGTTCTTGATGAAATAACATGATAACATTTTTAAACAGTTTTAAACCTGATTTCAGGGTAGTAATTTACAATAAATGGTGACTCTTCAGTTTAGGTATTGCAGAAACACATCTAATACTCATTTACTATTATGTAACATTACCTTAACATAAAGTATGTTTGGTCTTCATAACATTTACAAAGCATCAGTAAATTGTTTATTCATCTCTGCAATGTGACATCCTAACAAAATGTCACTTTGGAGTGGTCTGAGGTGGCTTACCTGAGACACATTTCTCTTGATATTACATATTTAGCAGAAGACCTGTGAATCCTTCATATGAATAAGTAATGTTATCATCATGTCAATGTGCCACACTGCACAGTGATGAATAACCGACCTACTGATGTTTTATAAATATTATGAAGACCAAGAGAAGCCTTTGTTAAGGCCATGTGACAGTAAATGTGTAATAGATGCATTTTGCAGTATTTAAACTAAACTGTTACCAAATAAATTATATACATTTATTTTTTAACAGCTTTAAGTAGTCTTTATCAGTCTCATATATATCTTTTTCAAAAAGGATAAAAATTCTGTTAATGATTTTTTTTGTTAGGTAAATACTGTTATATTCGTAAAGCTAACTAAAACAGGCTTAATGGACTTAATGGTTCCCTCTCAATTCATTTAATAATCAAAAACTGAAGTCCTTGAATAGACGTCAGCTCAATGCATAGCACAATAAATAGAACAATGCATCTGGAATAGCAGCACAATAATACACTTTTTGCTGGTTTGAAATGTCTGAGGCATGCCAGTAATACTAAACTCATCGTTGGACAAATCATCTTAGAAATGACGGAGTCATGGTAGAATAAAACATTTGCTTTGCCAAAGGCCACAGATACCCTAACCCACTCTATCTCTAAAGATTTTTAGACAGACAGATTTCTTCTTAGTTTACTTAGCTAGAAACTATATATGATTCACAAGACAGTTGCCTTTCTTATGTGTGGATACCTTTAATACCAAAATATGTAGAGAGCCTGACATATGCAGTAGATATCCCAGATAGTAAAATTAAGTTAATGGTTATTTCCATGGCATTTTAGGTGTTCTTGTGAGAATGAAAAGTATTGGATGTCAAAGGTGAACTAGGAGCTACTGTAGGTGTATCTAAACTGTTAGAAAACAATTGGGTGTAGGATTCAAACCCAGGGTCCATGAAGCAGCCACACTAAATACTACTGTACCATAAACACCTATGTAAATTGCCTTAATAGTGCAATGGTGTGATATAGCGGGTCCACGGCTCAGAAAGAAAGTGGCCACACTCACAGTTTAAAGAAATGGTTTGGTAGAGTGGCCAAAGTGGCTCTCGAATGTGATGTGGCATGGGTATTTCCTCACTTAAGTGCACAGGTGAAGAATCATTTTAATCCGTAATTGATGCCAGGAGCTGCTAAACACTGCACCTGTGCCACGTGCCCATTATATATAGTAGGAGCGAGAGTGCAGAGGGGAGGAAAAGAAATGAGAAAAGAGAACGGAGGTTAAGAGTGGGAAAAAAGGCAGGAGGGAAAGCGAGAGCAGGCTCGTTGGAGGTTGCATGCAGGTGGTAGGAGAGCCCCTGAGGAGCAATGCTGTGTCCAACACTTGGGGGGTGCTGAATGAAGTAATCACACCAGCTGAGCAGTTCGGAGGAGCTGGAGTAACCAGCAGAGTGAACAACTCCCCGTGGAAGGAAGCAGCAATCAGGGAGGCTTGGGAGTGCAGCATTAGTGCCCTGGCCGCTGGGAAACCCAAGTCTCAGTCTGGCTGCAGCCCTATGTAGCCGGGGAATAGAAGACTACCGGACCAGAGTAGAAGGCGGCTGCTTCTGTAGATACAGCGACTCCACTGTTGCAGGGCCCGTATGGGAGAAGCAGGGGAGCTGCCAGGTAGAAAGAAGAAAGCACCAAGTTTTTAAAGAAGAGACTGCTTCCCATCAGTGTTTTTTTAACCTTGTTTTAAAGGAATTATTTATTTGAATTTTAACCTCCACTTTTTACAATGGTTTTATGGATTATTTATTTCTTGAAACATTTGTGGAATGCTGCACCTTGGACACTGTTTTGGTTTTTTAATCTTTTTTAAAAAAAAGCACTGTCTGCACTTTGCACCTTCCCCTTTTTTAGTTTGGTGTCCTCATTGTCCAGCTCATCCAGTTACATTACCAACAGTGTCGGGTTCAGGAGCTCCCAAAAAGGAAGTAGGAGCATTGAACACATCATCACAGATGGGTCACCATGATTTGCCAAAACAACGTGCCAAAGGTTGATTACATAGTGTCTGGAACTTTAGTAATAGAAAACCATTTTGTATTAAAAAAAAAAAAATTCTTAAACACCCACATCTACAGTATATTTATTGCAAAAATATTGATTCAATGCATAGATGTCACAATATAGAGGTTTGTAATTTTACTTACCAATTGTTTACAGCAAGCGGTGTTTTCAGCTCTGAATTCTTCACCAGAATCGCCTTAGTCTCTATTCTTCATGGAACATCTATAAGTTGAGAAGTCTTTAACACTAAAACTCCTGCTTCAACAATCATCTCTAAAAACCACTTAGATATCTTCTGTGAAACACAGCAGCCAGACTCATAACTAAGCTTCCCCAATAGTATTATATCTGACCACAAGGAAAATGAGTATATTAATGATCTCAGTGATCTCTGTGAAAGCAACTGCTTTAAAAGGATACACCACATTTCCACATTTGCTTCCGTTATTTCAGTCAGCTAACTGAAGCACATTACATTTAGAAATATATTGTATATATAACTAGTTTATTTGTTGGTTTAATATATTTTAAGAATATAAATTAATCAAAACACAAGTTTTCTTTCTCAAAACTTACACTGGAATTAGTATTGCATGTGATTTCACATTCGTAAAATGTGTAAGTTACTCCTCTGCTGCGTAACGCAGGTAATCCACAGCACACCAGTCAAATCTATCTTGTTTTATCTCTCGCATTTACCACGAAGGGAGCATTGTGTGTTTTTTAAAAATGTGATATTTTCCACACAAAGACATCAAAACACAAAATTGTGTGCATTACTGTGTTTGTTTCCATAGTAAAGATGACTACATAGAAAGTCTCTCCTCTCCATGCCACCACTTAGCAAATGCCTTTTGCTGTTTCGTGACTCCTGCAGATGAGGGAGAAGATGCTTCCCCTTGGCCATATTATTCGTAGCTTTGGACTGGATTATCATTTTTATGCAGACGATACTCAACTCTATTTCATTGTTAAAAGTGGAACTTTATCAGAGCTTTCTCAGCTCACAACCTGCCTCAGTGAAATTAATACCTGGATGGAGCAGAACTCTTTAAAATTAAATTGCAACAAAACTGACCTCCTTCAATTTGGGACTAAAGTGCAACTTAATAAAATGAGCTCCTTCCCAGTCCATCTTGGCAATGATCTCATCAGACCTGCCTCTACTACAAAGAATCTTGGTGTCATTTTTGATTCCTCTCTTTCTTATTCTGCCCACATAAATCACATTACTTTCTTACTTTCACCTCCATTACATATCCCATGTTCTCTCCTTCCTCTCCTTTTCTAATGCTGAGAAACTTGTCCATGCTTTTATCACATCCTGCATCAATTATTGTAACTCGCTGCTGGCAGGTGCCCCTTCTAATCTTATTTCACAGCTCCAGCTTATTCAAAACTCGGCTGCAAGAGTCCTTACTCGAACCAGCAGCAGCGAGCACATCACACCCATCCTGCTCCGCCTTCACTGGCTCCCTGTGTCTTACAGAATTGAATATAAAATTCTACTAATAACCTACAAAGCCTTAAACAACCTTGTGCCAAACTACAGAAGTGACCTTCTCCATCACTATGTGCCTGTCCACCCACTAAGATCCTCTGATTCTGGCAATCCTGCTGTACCCCCACACTAATCTACGCTCCATGGGTGACAGGGCCTTCAGCTGTATAGTGCCCAGACTCTGGAATAACCTTAATCAGGTCAGCTGACTCCATGAATTCTTTTAAAAAACAACTCAAAACTCATCTGTTCAGGAAGACTTTTAGCTCTACTTGACTTCATTCCCCTTCTTTCAATTTACCTCTATGTCAAGATGCTCATGTAACCTGTGTGTTTGTGCTAGACCATCAATTTGGTTGTCTGTCAGGCTTTTCTCTGAATTACTATATTATTATTCTTTATTTATTTATTTGGTTTAGTACAATGCTATATACTGTATACCCTGCCGTTCTTTCTTAAACTCTGTGAAGTACCCTGAGCATGGGAAAGGCGCTACATAAATAAAATGTATTATTATTATTATTAAGTAGACATCAAGATGAGACAAACAATATATCATAAGTATGGGTGAGTCAGGAGGGGGTGGACAAAAAAAAAATTAAATAACTTTAGAGAATTCATAAGTAATTCTTATGAACATAAAATATTAGTAATTGATTACATCTTTTGCATGTCTCATCCAAATTGAAATGTATAATAAAGTAGTATTACAAGCCTGTGTATGTTTTTATTTATAATTATAGTATATCTATACTAATAAACGGCAAAGCCCTCACTGACTCACTCACTCACTGACTGACTGACTGACTGACTGACTCATCACTAATTCTCCAACTTCCCGTGTAGGTAGAAGGCTGAAATTTGGCAGGCTCATTCCTTACAGCTTCCTTACAAAAGTTGGGCAGGTTTCATTTCGAAATTCTACGCATAATGGTCATAACTAGAAGCTATTTTTCTCCATT
>JANRMT010013685.1:0-14817 GCA_026402145.1 Polypterus bichir lapradei | reverse complement strand
TCTAAAGACTCTGACCGGGAAAAATGGAATCTAGGACCCAGGTCCCAAAGTTCCAGCCTGGGCGAGTTACCTTATAGCCTGTCCTGCTTTAGGTAAGAACCCTGTATCTATTATTTAAAATATCTGTCTCAACTTTGATTCATCTAAACCAAGCTGCCTGTCCTGAAAATCTTATAGAAAATTTCACAGAGAGAAAAAACTGGCACAAGGGCGAGACATGTTCTTAGTCCCACTGACGGCCCCATAAAAGCATTACTCAGTCAGCTTTAGCAGCCCCTGCGACCAGGCCCGTGCTCTCTGCACAGAGAAAAGGTCAAATCAGCTTTTGCCTTCCCCCTCCCGACAGCCGAGATATACGGCTGTCCAGCGAGTGTATAAGTTATCAACTCGCTGACCAACTGCATCTGTGAATCTTCACACTTAAGTTGCGCAAAAGCCAGAGGCCGCTCAGGAATTCTTTTGAGGCACTTTTCAAACGTCGGCGTCCTTTTTCATGTCTTTTCATTTTGGTTCCTCCTGGCTTTGATAAGCGCTGACATTTGGGGATGGCCTCCAGACCCTCCCGATAGCTTCAGGTACACAGAGCTCCAGCGTTTGTATAACCTGTCAATTCCCTGAATGGATGGTGCTATCTGTTGTAATCTCCTACACAAAATGCCCCGAGAAAATGCAAGAAATTTCAGGCATTTTTGAAAATTGTGATCATTGCACGGAGTTTTAACAGCAACCTGTAGCCGGGTCACTCATGAGATGGCACCGGTATGTGTTCAGATCTAAACAGCCCCTAATATATGACGCGAAATATGACATTTTTGTCTAAACAGAGAAAAGACGTCTGTTTTAAAATGACCATTCCAACTTGAAAAAAAGTGCGTCGCCGTCCTATATAATAACCAGTAAACCAGAGCCGATTATCACCATTTTGGAAACCGCTAAGAAAAGACGAGATGGACATGAATGACGGTTTGTCTGTATTTTAACGTTACTGTGTTATTTTGTAATGGATAAAATCCGATATTAACAGACTTCATACTGACTATCTTTGCAGAAGCTGTTGTCCCGCAAGATCACGGTAAGATTTATTTTGATGGTTATGATTCTCTATGCATAACTATTATACGCGCTAAAGGCAAAATTTAAAGTCTGGTTCCTTATGTCTTTTCCGTTTAGATGTCTATATCGAGACTGATTCGGGAAATGGTAAATTATTTTTTTTTTTACAATTTTGATTAAAATGTGCATGGTTTGATTATCTTCCAAGGGTTTGATTATCTGCGCATGGACAAGATTGACTCGTGCACGCGCTTACTCGATAGCGCGCAGGCCTTGGCGCATGGGTGATTTTCACTTCGGATGGGAGCGCGCGCTTCAGGATAGCGCGCACAGTCCCAAGACCGTCTCGCCTAATCCAACTCCGAGTGAAATGTAGTTTATTTTAATGCAAGCTATTAGCTTAATGCGTTATTTATCAGTCTTTAAATGTATAGGCCTTAAATAACCGTTTAAGGTGCTCGTGTCAGCGCCTATCGAGAATACTTTATGCCGGTCTACATGAATCATGTTTTATTTCAAAAATAACTTACGGATCAATCCTTTATTTATTTTTCTAGAAAATTATGTTCCAATAGATTCATCGAACCATTATGATGATGATGATACAGGTAAGAATATATTTTTTTAAATCGATAAAGTGTTTACAAATTTCCTAACGGCGGCTGTCTGCGCGTTCATACCTGGTGTTTTCAATGTTCCAAACTTTGCGCGTATGTCCTCGGTCATGCCTAGTGTTTACAAAGTTCCAAAAATGTGCAGCTTATTCGCGCTTTCATTGTAAATTAAAATGTCATTATTTTCATTCAGTATTGTCGAACCGAAAGGCCCCAGGGTTTTTACAAGCCTCGTCTATTTGTGGAATCCTAGGGTAAATGAATATTATAACACGTTCATGTATTTATCAGGGCCGTTTGTCTAATCTGGAAAAGTTTGTGTCCATTTTACAGTATGGAGTGCACGGGCGCTTTGTTAAAATGTATCGGATTGTTACAATTAGGCTAGCATCTGCTAGAGTCTGTCTAGCTACTATAAAAGATTTTTTTATAGTGCCGTGCTTCTATAGGTCTGAACAGGGAGTGAAAAAAGTGGGGATGACGCGTAATAAAACCTCCTCGGTTTATCATCAGCCTGCCTGTGTGTGTGTGTGCTTGTCTGTCTGTGTGTGTGACCTTTTATTTTAAAGGGGCGTATGCATTTTGTTTGAGCTACGCCAGGCCGCGTGTTCCGGGAATGTTATGTAAAACAACTTAGGCATTTTCAATGCGCGCCTCTGGGTGTGTGTATGTGTCTGGCCTGTTATTTTAAAGAGCGTATACATTTTCTTTTTTTTTTCTAGACGAAAATCCTTTACAGAACGAAACAGTTTCTCAAAGGGATTCCCCAGAGGTAATCAGCCTCAGTGAGTGTCATTTTCAGTTTTATCCAAGAAACGCCTGGGGTTCAGACGTATCTCCAGATGTTGTAAAAAGGTCTTTAACTTTTCTTTTCAGGCTCCCCGGGTATTTTAACTCAGTTGTTGAACGGATCAGAAAGTCTAAACCAATACCGTAACTGGCGGACCACACAAACACCGCCCCCGTCTGAGGTCAGCTACCCGCCTTCGTCCAAGTCCTGTGCCAGCCGACGACGGATTTCTCCCAGCCCCTATGACAGCCTCAGACGGCGTTTATCCCGTCGGGGGTCCCGATCGCCTACAACGACTCACTCTGACCTCGCCTCTCGTTATTCCCTTAGGCCTGAACACGAACAGAGGCATCGAGAAAGGCTGCAAGAGCTGACTGAAATCCTTGGCCTGTTAGTGGATCATTTTGTAGAATTAGAGGGTCCTATGTACAATTCTGCACCCGATATGTGCAGATATTTGATGAATATGCATGCTTTTTACAAGGTTCTAAACCGAAATTAAAGGATAGGTGTTATATGACTTTTTTTATTTTTTGCATGAAAAATAACATCGGCTGCAAATCAATATTATTATTATACTCTGTGATTATAACTATTACCTTTGATTCAATTTAGGTCATGCCTGAAAACGGGTCTAGCGAAAGCAACGACAGCAGCGGTGACAGCAGTGACAGCAATGACAGTGACCGCAATGTGGTTGATACAGACAGTGAACGTGAATATCCTGCCAGGCGTAAAGGTAGGAAAAGACCGTCCAGTGAAAACCTGAGACTATTAAAAGAGATGTCTGATAACCTCGAATATTCTATAAAGCCCCCTAAAATCCCCACCCCTCCACGATCTCCTGAAATTGTTCAATCACCATTCCCCGTGACACATCCGATCGACAATTTTGACCTGATTGACAATGCGCTTCAGGTTCTAAATTCTGATGAAATAGCCGTAGTTAACGCTCTGTTGGAGCTTTTGAAGAATACCTCTTCTCAGGCCAGATCGTCTTCAGCCGCTTCACCAGCGCCTCATACCCTAGACACGAATGTCATATCCCCACAACCTTCTACCTCACGTCCAACGTGTACATCACCTACCTCAGGGCCCAGTAACGCCCTTCTTCAACACTCGCCTGTTAAGGCCTTAACAGAGTCGGGTAATTCACCCCGACATCGTCAGACGGGAACAGGTGTACCTAATTTGTCCCGTGTAAATTCGAGTCTCGAAACCAACTCTCCACAACCCTCTACCTCGCATACGGAGAATCCTTCGTCTCCAGAGCTGTGTGTAAACTCTCCACATCCGTCTACCTCGCGTACGGAGAATCTTTCGTCTCCAGAGTCGTCCGTAAACTCTCCACATCCGTCTACCTCGCATATGGAGAATCCTTCGTCTCCAGAGTCGTCCGTAAACTCTCCACAACCGTCTACCTCTCGATTAAATAATTTGTCTATCACGGAGCGTCCAAAATTTAACAATATCGAGATTAGACACCGCTTCAATTTTTCTGAGGCCTACACGCTGGATTCATTCGCCGAAGTATTTCATCATATGCACGAGACCCTTCAGCAACTTTTAGACGGTTTTACCAACACTTTGAATCCTCAGGATCTAGTGCAGCTAGAATTACGTGCCGATTCTCTCAACCCCGGTGTTTTTTCCCTAACCCCGGCGGGCACGCTTTCTGTCGAGGACTTTTTTCATCAAATTGAGTTACTTCTCCAGAGTCACGCCACTATTTTAGCCGATTCTAGTCTAACACTAATCGTTCAGGTAGTCAGGGTTCCGGCTGGTGGAGGGGCTCATAGGCGTAAAGCACACACCCTTTTCAACGATATAATCGTTCAAAAGAAACGGAAGCACCTATGGATCTCCTTCAGCCCGGATGATCAGTGCTGTTTTGCCAGGGGTTTGCTGGCTGTATTAAATGACAGGCTCAGAAACAATCAGAAATTGTGTGAACAAGAGGCTCGTCGACTGCACGTCAGGGTCGGGTTATCAACGGATCAGAAAGTAACGTTTTCAGATGTAGAAAAATTTGAAAGGCTCATGGGTATTAAAATTATCGTTTGGTACCGGGAATCGAACACTAGCGCTCTATTAAAATTTGAAGCGTCCCAGGGCCGAAAATCAAAGACGGCGTTCTTGTTTTTACACCGTGAGCATTATTACGGTATTTTGAATCTAAAAGGCTTTCTGGGGTTTGGCTACATCTGCGAGTTCTGCTACACGGGTTATTCTGATCCGGCACGACATCGATGCGAGCAGCATTGTAACGTCTGTTTATCTACAGACTGTCGCTCGGTTGACGGGGAGGCTTTTCGATGCTCCGATTGCCATCGTTTCTGTCGATCAAGGTTTTGCTTCGATCTCCACAAAACGCGGACATTTAATGAAAAAACGCGTCGGTCTGAAAGCCTCTGTGATACCCAGAAAGTCTGCGCACTCTGCAATCAGAAATACGTGGTGAATGCCGAGTCAAAACCTCACAAGTGTCGACCCAAACACTGCAGCGTTTGTAGAGCGGTCGTGGAAGAGTCGGATGCAAATCATCAGTGTTTTATTCAAAGCTTACCGGAGAGACCGCTCCAAGAAAACTATGTCTTCTACGATTTTGAGTGCCGTCAAGATGACGGAACCCATATCCCCAATTACATCCACTGCATGCATTGGAACGGTCAATCTTGGAGTCGGGCCGGTGAGGATTGCGTAGCAAAGTTCTTCCACAGATATCGATGTCCGAAATACGAAGATTACACGTTCATAGCTCACAATTCTAAGGGGTATGACGGATATTTCCTTTTGAAATATCTCGTCGAGAACGGACAAACTCCGTCTGTTACATCTCAGGGGTGTAAACTAATGTGCTTTATAGAAGAAGATTATAACTTGAGATTTATCGATTCGTTGAACTTCTTGCCTATGAAACTGAGCAGTATGCCCAAAGCCCTGGGATTCCAGGCTCAAAAAGGGTACTTTCCCCATTTCTTTAACACCGCTGAAAATCAAAATTACATCGGACCGTACCTCGAGCCTAAATATTACGGTTTTGAGCACATGATGAGCCAGGAAAGACAGGAGTTTTTGTCTTGGTACGAATCGATTAAAAGTGGTACCTTCAACTTTAAACAAGAAATGGCCTACTATTGTCGAAACGACGTGGTTATTTTGAGAACGGCGTGCATGAAATTTAGACAGGAAGTGCTGAGGATCGGCAATATCGATCCTTTTCAGTGTATGACCCTAGCTTCTCTCTGCCTGTCCATGTACAGACAAAACTGCATGCCCGATAATGCAATCGGAATCATTCCGAGTGACCATTACAAAGGCACTCACAAAGCTTATTCCAATGCTTCTATTCAATGGCTGATGTTTCTTTCCGAAAAGGAAAAAATAAACATTCGGCACGCCCTGAATCACGGCGAAGTCAAGATGGGTTCCTTTTATTTAGACGGTTATGCCCAAGTTCAGGGAGTCCCGACGGCCTTTGAGTTCGCTGGATGCTTTTATCACGGATGTCCAGAGTGCTACGAGGCCCAAGCCAAACATCCTCTCACCGGGGCTCCTTATTCCGAATTGTTTCAAACGTTTGACGACAAACTCAAGAATTTGCGTGAAACATTTAATCTGACGGTGAGAGTCCTTTGGGAACATCAATGGGAACGCATGAAAAAAGAGGACTCAGAGCTTCAGGATTTCTTAAGACGCTTTGAGTTTCCTGAACCTATCAATCCCCGTGACGCCCTGTATGGAGGGCGCACCAATGCGATCAAATTATATCATAAGGTTCAAGGCGACGAGCAAATGCATTATTACGATTTTACTAGTCTGTACCCTTACGTCAACAAAACAAAAACCTACCCGATCGGCCATCCGACCCTTGTTTTCCGGGAGTTTGGCGATCTTAAGAAATACTTTGGGCTTATTAAAATCACCGTGTTAGCCCCTCGCAATTTGTACTTTCCTGTCCTACCCTTAAGAATTTGTGATAAATTGATGTTCGTTCTGTGTCGTACGTGCGCAGAAACCCAGACGTCCACCAGCCTTTGCCGTCACAACGATCGGGAAAGGTCTTTAACGGGAACCTGGTGCAGCGTCGAGATACTCAAGGCCTTAGATAAAGGGTACAGAGTATTAAAAATTCATGAGATATGGCATTACGAACAGAGTACCGCCGATTTATTTTCCGAGTACATCAAAATTCATCTGAAAGGCAAACAGGAGGCCTCGGGATGGCCCTCGTGGGCCCGGGACGAAGCGTCCCGCCGGCGCTATGTGGACGACTATTTCTTAAAAGAAGGCGTATTATTGGAGAGTGTAAACATAGCCTCCAACCCCGCTAAGAGACAAATTTCCAAGCTATTTCTGAATTCTCTTTGGGGAAAATTCGGTCAGAAGCCTAATCAGCTGACCACGACGTTTGTTACACACACCCAAGAATTCTTCGGTTACCTGTTCTCAGACCTGTATCGGGTCTCCTATTTTGGCTTTATCAGCGACGAAATCGCTCAAGTGCAGTGGAGGTATGCGGATGATAGATACGTTCTACCCGGGCCCGTCAATGTGGTGATCGCCGCTTTCACCACGGCGTATGCCCGCCTAGAATTGTACGAATTGTTGGATCGTTTAGGACCGAGGATTCTGTATCATGATACAGATTCCGTTATCTTCACAGCTTCGCCCGGCCAGTACACTCCGCCCCTCGGGGATTATTTAGGTGAACTCACCAGCGAACTAGATCCTGACGACTTCATAGAAGAATTTGTTTCGGGGGGTCCGAAAACGTACGCGTACAAAACGTTCAAAGGCAAGGTCTGCATGAAGGTCAAGGGCATTACTCTCAATCACGAAACGGTTCAAACGGTAAACCTATACTCATTAATGGATCTAGTGCATAGTTTTGTAGAACAAGATGTCACGAAAGAAATAACGGTTCACGGCACGCAGATTCATAGGAACAAAAAGAACCTGACGTTGCAAAATCGTCCACTCAGAAAAAGATTCAGAGTGGTGTACAACAAAAGGGTTCTTTTGTCCGATTTCACATCTCTCCCCTATGGATACTAAAGAGGGTTTTGACGTTAGACTTCAGCATCCGTTCTCAAAAATAGTCTCGGGACCCTCGTGTTCGGGTAAATCGCATTATGTGAAAAAGCTTTTGGAGCACGCGGACCATGTACTTTCTCGCTGCCCTGACAATATAGTCTGGTTTTATAGTTGCTGGCAGACTCTGTACGACGAACTGTTAGCTCAATTTCCCAATATCAGATTTCTCGAGGGGTTACCCGTCTCCTTAAGCGACGATGAACTACTGCCGCCTGACCGAGTAAACTTGGTGATTGTCGACGATTTGATGGAACAGGCGAGCCATAGCCAAGAGATAGAGAGGGCCTTCACAAAATATACTCATCACCGGAATTTGTCCATCATTTACTTGGTCCAAAATTTATTTTTTCAAGGCAAGAAAAGTAGAACGATAAATCTGAACGCCAATTACATCACCCTGTTTAAAAACCCGAGAGATAAGCTCCAAATTACGAATTTAGCGCGTCAAATGTACCCAGGTAGGGTGAAATTTTTCTTGGAGGCCTTTGAGGACGCTACGCGAACCCCTTACGGTTATCTGTTGGTGGATCTGAAAGCCCAGACGCCTGACGAATTTCGTTTACGTACCGGATTGTTTCCTCCCGACTGGCCTGTGGCCTATGTCGTGAAAAGATAAAGACGAGCGATTTCCCGAGTATTTGAAAAAGAGCCGGCATGTCGACCAGAATAAAAAGAAATCTCCCTCTGCTCAAGACCCTGCACAGGGTCTCTTGTCGCCGAAGAAAAGCGCTGTTGAGCGAGGCTCCGGACGATTTCATTTACGCTCTGGCCGAAATAGCTCTCAATACTTTAAAAGGCCACGTACCCCTGACTTCCAGACAGTTCAAGTTGCTGAAGAAGCATCGTTGCTCCATTAAAAAACTCGGTGATAAAAAACTCGCCGTTAAAAAGAAAAAAGCCCTTTTAAATCAGAAAGGAGGGTTTCTCGGAGTCCTATTAAGCGCCGCTATTCCTTTCATTACTAGTTTAATAGGATCGAGATTATAAATATGGAATACACGCGCAAGATGTACCTGGTCCCTCAACAACAATTGGCTCAATGGCATCAGAAAGCCCCAACTTCCAGCGACCTTTTAAGCGCTACGGAAAGTGAACTGGATAAACAAATGAAACTCATACTGCAACGCGATGACTTGAGCGCCGACGCAAAAGTAAAACTTTATACAACCGCCTTACAAAGATACCTGACCTATGTGAAAAAAGCAGATAAAGAATCCGGTTCTCTGACGTTATTGCTGCCTGCCGAGAACCAGGAGGAGCCGTCGGGAGCTCTCAAACAGGCTCCTAGTACCCCGGAAGAAAGGGTGTACGACGAGATTTTGAAAAGTGTTCCGGATAAATCAAAGAAATATACCGAAATTATTTTACAGAAAATGTTGCATCACCCTAATACAACCTACTGGAATGACTTGGGAGAGTTTGTGTTTCGCGGAGAACCTTTACCCGGTACGAATATGGTCGATCTAATGCGAAACTTAACCGCCCGTCACAACATACCGTCCTATCGGAGACCCAGGGGTTGGAAAGAATTTATTAAGGTCCTGGCCGGATTGAACATTCCGACCTCTGCGGTGCCGAACATCGACACGAGAGAGCTTCTAGAGAGTTTCAAAACTTCTGCCCCGGACAGGGTCTCTGCCTCTGCTGTCTCTGCCTCGGTCCCTGCTGCCGTTGCTCCCGATACACCTGTGGGCAAGAAAACCAGATCTCACAGAAAGAATGAATGGATTCCTTATTGAAATGTAATTATATTTTTGTTTTTAATAAAATATTACATCGGATTACACAGGCGGTCTATTCTTTATTAAGATGATGACAGGGCAAAGAACTTTGCAGGCAGGGATGATCCTGAAAACCTTTGGAAGCGTTCTTAGACAAGGTGTGGACAAACTTTTGAACCATATCATCGTTCTTGGTGGCTTCATTAAAATACAGGTTCATAATCTCTTGATAAGAACGTCCTTTCCCTCTGTGATGCAGGAAGAAAATACAATGTTGTCCGCAGACGTTAGAAAACCAGCTTTGAAGTTGCCGGGTATGGTAAATAATGTCTTTACAGTTTCTGTTTAAAAAGCTGTATATTTCCTCAGGAAAATAGATAAAGTCTGGTGGGACGCCGTAGGAATCAAAAAATTCTCCAGTTCCATCTTCTCTGAGATGTATCGCCAACCAGTGTTCTCCGGGTTGATTTTGACGGTGAGTATTGACGACGATCATGGTCGGGAGATCCGTGAGTATCTTTTCCGGCAGTTGGTCGCACGCCAGCACACCGTAAAACAGATTTTCTGTGTACGGATTACCGGACAGGAGTTTGTCAATCTGCAGGGTGTTCATGCTTTTTTAGTAATCATAAAGGATGTTTCTTCTCTGGTTTATTTCAATAATGTTGTCAAAGACGGCGTACACTATTAGATTCACAGTATGGGGTAGGGGTTGTCGAAAGCGGATTTCAAATCTCATGTTCCCGGTTTTCATCAAGGAGAAATGGTCTCCGCATTCTTGATCGGGCGTCAAATCAAAGGCAAAGAGGGTGTATCCCTGGGAGAATTCAGAACGGCTGATGGCTAAAGGCTGGTCTTTCAAATGCTTTCCGGAGGCCAACACAAGGTTGTAATATTCTCGAGCGGTGATGTCATTAGCAAAATCAGGTTGAAATGGCTTGGTAGGAATCTGCTCTCCGTCCAAATACAAGGCCAGGAATTCCACCTGGTTGTGCTTGAAATTGAAGGGGTTTCTGGCGTAATCCCCTGAAAAGGCATCATTATCCACCAGGCCTAGGACCACGTACTTGGGTATCTGTCCCAAGAACAGGTTCTCCTGATTGCTCACTCGGATCCCGGCCGGCATACTGAGAACTTTCATATTCACTCTTTCCACGGGGTACTTGGCATTGGCGGTGGTGAGAGCGTGGGCATGCCCTATTTTCACCGCCGGCGAAACTTTAACTTTCTTGACAAAAAGAGCGGCGGATAAAATGTTTACTTTGTAACGCTCGGCATCTCCGGACATCAGACAGAATTCATTTTTGCTCCGGACCATTTTTATTCTGACGTCCACCCCGTTTAGAATTAATTTTTCTTGAAAAAATAAGTCGGAATGAATAGGCCCGAGGAGTTCTACCGTTTTACCTTGGGCCGTATATCCGCTTCTTTTTTTGAACCCCTGATTCGGTCCGTCCAAGGCGGTGTTTTCATGTTCATTGGCCGTGTCTTTGTAAAAAAGACCCGAAGCAAATTGGAAGTTGAGAGTTTCGTTGCTGTAATTTAGCAATTCCTCAAAAAGGGCCCTGTACGGGTAAAGGCTGGAACTCTGGGATATTAAACGATCTCCCAAGGTGACGTCCACTTGTGAAAATAAGGCGGCTATCGGATAATTAACAAAGGCTACCCGGGCCCCTTGGCCCGGATTAGTTCCGTCGGCATTGACGATTTTGCATCGGACGTGTAGAAGCGTGTTATTCAGGTCCAAGTAGTCTTCCCCGTTCCCGGTAATCAGAAACTCCAACGGGGCGACTTCCGATAGAGCTGAGAGAGGGGGGACCTCGACGTAGATGCTTTTCTCTACGCTAGTCTGAGTATAGGGTACCGTAAACAAGTCCAGTTCGGATTTCACACACTCTTGAGACATTCGATGAACGAAAGACATCTTGAGTTAAAAAATGTTTTTCGATTTCTTTTTCCTGCGGGCGCGGGACTTATCCTTGTGTCGGAGAGAAGAAAATGATGTAAAAGCTGAACGGCGCGTCTTTTTGTTGATCGGAGCGGATCGTGATCCGGGCGGTCTCTTACGCTTAGTTTTCCTCATCACCATCAGACCCGACCCCGATTGATTTTCTTCACTTCCTCGAGTCATCGCTCCCGACATGGCCCCTGCCACTACGTCTTTGACAATATTCTTAGCGGCTGATTTAATATGGGGTTTGACAATTTCGAATCCTCTTTTCAAGAGAGGCAAGGCCCGCCTAAATAATCCGCAAAATATTCCGCCGATCCCGGAACCGTACATCACCGGGGCCCCCGGAAAACCCGGGGAGACCGTTGCCCGCTTGGGCTTCATAATACCGCACGTAAGGGGTAGGGTCCAGGTAAGATCTCATCTCGGTATTAGTCGTGTATACAACTTTTACAGGGTCTGAAATGTAACTTGACGATGACTTTACCAAACTGAAATGGAACCGGTTTGTTCTGATCAGTCTTTATTTCAACGGTCAAAGTATCAAACTGACTCTTGCTGACCGGAGCGTAGTGCGGCCTGTCGTAGGTGATTGTGGTAATCTTATTCATCTCATCCTCAATATGTACGCATCTCAAGAGAGGGACGTAGCTGTCTCCGACTCTTTGGTGAGACACAATGTCGCTGTAGACGTACAAGGTATAAAACCCCGCTCTGATATCCGCGGGGTAAGGAGCTTCATTCACCAGACCTATGTTCACGTCCTCATGAGCTCCTAAAAGTCTAGCCAACTGTCCCTTGACATGCAAAGATTCATCCTTGACGGTGCTGACGACGTAGAATCTTCGCTCCAGAGCGCTGTAACGGAATCTCATGGTGTTTTCAGGTATTGTAGTGTTGGCTGAGCCGACATCGACGGCCTTGGGCTCTTTCGACAACGCTTCATTCATCTTGGAGGTTACTTTCTCCAGGTTGGAGTAATACCCCGCCGGAATAGTATAAAATTTAACTAATCGCGGGGACGCCACGATAAAGTTATTATCCGGTTTATCTAGGGTATTCCAGGTGTGCGGATACTGAATTTCGGCCAATGCCACTTCCCAGGGACCCTGTAGCTCAATGGGGGCGGATAATTTGACGGTAAATTCGGCAATGGTATTATTAGGGAAAACATCACGGGAAGAATTGCTGGGAAGAACGACGTAAAAGCTTTTTCTCTCCATTGTGAACAGCCGGTGAATGAAATACTATTTTTCATTCTCAGTATTTAACGTCTTGCGCATAGCTTTCAGGGATCCAGCTGTTAAACTTTTCGGGCCAGCCAAGCCATTTCACCAAAATATGCTTTTTTCTACGGATATTTTTTTTCGCCAAAATCTTTTCGATCCTGAAGACATCAGGCCCTCGAATCTTTTGTAACTCGGCGTCGTAAAAGGAACCTATAATGTCTTCGCCGTCATAATCTTTGAGTTTGTAGACGGGCGGATCCCTAGGGACTAGTTCAGAAACGGTAAATACCTCGTCTGAAAAGGTTTGTTCGTAGCCCTTGGTAAAAGGATTCCGAGCTTTCGACACTCTCACCGTATCTCCGACTTTGAATTTATGTTTTACATTTGTTTTGGGTTTCGTTAGACCGTATAAGTTTTTAAAGACTTTCCAAGAATTGGAACTGTTCACCTCGGCAGGGGCCATTTTTATGCCTCGGTGATAGCTCAGATTATAAGATTTGACCAAGTCCTGTAGCCCGGGCAGATAGGACCGGGTATTGCGGGAGCTGAAATAGCGCCACATTTTGGTTTTCAGAGTTCGATTGAACCTCTCCACCACCGAAGCCTTTAATTCACTAGCGGTGGTGAAATGTTTTATCCCGTGTTTACGGAGCAGGCTTTGAAATTCCCGATTGAGAAACTCTTTACCGCTATCGGTCTGAAGTTTGACGGGAACTCTACCTTCCTCCAAAATTTCTCGAAAAGCCCTGGTTACTTCTTTACCCGTTTTGTTTTTCAGAGCCCTGACCCAGGCGTATTTAGAAAGAATATCTATACAAGTCAGTAGATACTTGTAGCCTGGGTTATACTCGGCCAGGTTTGTCATATCCGCCAGATCGATCTGCCATTGCCCGTCTATATTGGAAACATACACTGTATTCCTTTTAAAATGGATTCGGGCCGGCTTATGGATCGTGTAGGCGTATTGCCCGGATAACCAGTCGGATACCTCTTGGTCCCCAATACGGTGTCCGGCGTGCAAGAGAGCTCTTTTCAAGGATTCTTTACCCCCTAAGGCCCCCGGGTTCTCAGAGTTATAATACGTTTTTTCCAAGACCTGCTCCATCGGCGGTGATGACACAAACACTGACAACACTTAACAACTTAGAAAACATTTATTTAAGATTCTGCATGGTTCAGACTGCTGTTGTTTCAGGTTCAGAAAGACCCACTAGTTCTATCATATCATCAAATTCCAGGTCATATTTAGTCCAGAGATTCATATGACCCTCATGATTAATATTACGTTTACAAAACTCATTGGCCACACGGCGGGTAACACAGTAAGAGCATTCATCCATTTCATAAAATGACTGCATTACAGCGTCATGAATAGAGCTGGTATTTTCAAATTCATCTACAGTCTTTTCAACCACCGTGTCTATTTTGGGAATCGGCAATAGAATATTATAATACCCCAGAACTTTCACTGCCAAGCGCTTCAGCCAAGACTTACGGAAAATCTTCAGAATCTTCTGAAAACGACCTTGTCGGTATCCGATCTCAGGTTCAAAGAGGCAGGTATGCCTAGACTGTCCGGGATGTTTTATATCACATCCTTGACATTCTTTTTTCTGGTCGTAGTAAACAATAATGTCCACCAGAGACGTTATCAGTCCTTTAATAAGCTTCAGGGCCTTTTCCCAGGTTTCAGACAGCAACCCATCGGGGCAATCCATATCCGTCTCAGAAAGTCCGATCGACATCGGTTCCTCCGGATCTTGTTTGTTCACCCAAGGTTGTCCAGGAGCTAGGTAAGAGGTTTCCGTCTGATCACCATTAGTGAGGTCGGGGTAAGAACTCACCGGCCCTGGAGACCGAAATCCACCGTCGGTCTCAAGGTCTCTAGCCCAGAGAGTGTAATCGGGTCGTACAGTAAAATAACGCGAGTCACGTTCTTGGCGGTCCTGAATGCCGTCCGGCCAGCCCGAGTTATAAAATTGGTAAGTTTCAGGCTTGGAAGCCTCAGGCGGAAACCCTGAGGATGTTACGCCGACCTCGGTCATTGCAGAGTCTGTAGCTGCTGAAATGCGGAGAGCGCTAAAAGCTTCAAAGAATGCTGAGGTCTGATCATCCGTCTGGATCCGGGGACTAACAGGTGGAGTATTTAGGGTAAAAGGGAGGGGGTTGACGTAAACTAGCGTCGGGTTTCCCTGATCGTCGCCGTCTGGTTCTACCCTGGTTTCACACGACTTGGTCCGATCCAGGTCCGAAGCTTCAGCTTTAAGAAACTCGGGCAACAAACATCTTTTCACCCCGTGGCTCCGACGCTTGGCTGGGACCTGGGTCCTAGATTCCATTTTTCCCGGTCAGAGTCTTTAGA
>JANRMT010013671.1:0-12917 GCA_026402145.1 Polypterus bichir lapradei | reverse complement strand
TAGTTACACAACTGCTCTTTTTGTATTGACATGTTTTGCATTTCAATTCAAAGCAATTCAAAGAAACCTTTGGCCTCACTGGGTCACATGTTTTGGGCCTGCACCAAATTAACATCATTTTGGACCAAGAGTTTTAAATGCCTTTCAGACAGCCTTGGTGTCACAATCCCTCCTAACCCATTAACAGCTGTGTTTGGTGTACTTCCAGATGGACTTAAAGTGGAGAAGGACAAACAAACTGTGACTGCCTTTACTACACTATTGGCACGTAGACTAATCTTGCTCAACTGGAAGAATCCTGACTCTCCCCTTTTAAGTCAGTGGGTAACTGATGTTATATATTATTTGAAATTGAAAAAATAAAATTCTCACTTAGAGGATCGGTGCAGAAATTTTTCCAAACCTGGCAGGATCTGATCAATAACATTTTAGAACAAGCTTTTAAAGCACCAAGAAAGCAAATTCTCTCTCCATTCTCTTTTGTTTTTCTTTTTCTTCTCCATTTATCTATATTCACTTATTAATATATCTATTTGCTTATTTTTACTAGGTTTAAGTTGTATTCTGCTGCCCATGCTCTCTTTCTCATGGGTGGTGGTTGATTTGTTTTCAATCCTATTCTTGTTAAATTTATCTGTTTGTATTGAATGTTGTGTGATTTCAATGAAATCAATAAAAATTAAAAAAAAAAAAAAAGAAACCTTTGGCCGTTTCTGTATGTTTATTTTGAACGCCACCAGTCTTTAAACACAAAAGAAAATGATTAACAGCCATTCAGATTTTGGAAAAACAGAGCAGCTGCCTAAGCCAGCCCTGTGCCATCTTGAGGGTCTTCTTTGTGTTTCATCCTTTCTTTCTTTTCTGCTATTTCTTGGGTCTTCATGCTTTCGAGCAGGCCTCAAGCTGACCGGTGAATGCGGCCTCAACGTGATCAGTCCGTCTTGTTCAGTGGCGTAGCTAGGGGTGGACGAAGTGGGCGGCACATTTTTGGGGGGGCAGCATTATTGACCAAAAGGCTCAGTGCAATTCATGTGTAAGCAGCAGGGTTCGGAAAAATAACACTCACGAATGAAAAAAGTCAAAGTCTCTGATTTTTATCCACGAATGCTTCAAAAATCATTTTCAGACTGTCCTTCTGTGAAGGCATCAGACACAGCAGTTTAAATTTATGAGAGGCAATAACAAAAATAAGCATAAACATTACACTGAGGATAATTTCTAGGAAGATAAACAACTAATTCACAATTTATAATATCATTTCGTTATCAATCCGAATGCGTTCTTGCTCTGCGCAGAAAACGTCCCCACCTATCACTTGTACACTACACTGGTTCTGGTTTTCCCAGTGTAATTATATTAAACTAATAATCAGAACACAGCTTATCAGTGCAACTATACGATATTCTTGTCTAGTTGAGTCTTAATTATATGTGAAAAATTATTGGTTTCTCTATATATGAACAAATCTATGTAAAATGTATCTTAATTTTTCTCTATACGTCATTTTAATTTTCTATTTAAATAGGCTAACATATTCAGATATGCAAATTGAGGCACAGCCCCGTCCCGAGTGGCACGAACTCGAGCTACACCACTGGTCTTGTTCTGGTAGGGGGCAGGATTTGGGTACCAGAAAGAGAAATGGCGGAACACCCTTTTTACATGTGTGAGTGCCAACCATCACTATCATTTCACATCTACGCTGTTTATTTTTACTGCTTATTATTTTTTAAAAGGTCTACAGGATGGTAATGAGACCAGCTTTGTTATATGGGTTGGAGACGGTGGCACTGACCAGAAAGCAGGAGACAGAGCTGGAGGTAGCAGAATTAAAGATGTTAAGATTTGCATTGGGCGTGACGAGGATGGATAGGATTAGAAATGAGGACATTAGAGGGTCAGCTCAAGTTGCACGGTTGGGAGACAATGTCAGAGAGGCGAGATTGTGTTGGTTTGGACGTGTGCAGAGGAGAGATGCTGAGTATGTTGAAGGATGTTAAAGATAGAGCTGCCAGGGAAGAGGAAAAGAGGAAGGCCTAAGCGAAGGTCTATGGATGTGGTGAGAGTGGATATGAAGGTGATGGGAGTAACAGAACAAGATAACGAGAAGAAGACGATATGAAAGAAGATGATTCGCTGTGGTGACCCCTAACAGGAGCAGCTTAAAGAAGAAGAAGAAGCAGTAAACTGAAAATGGACACATTTGCATTAGTACCATCTACGAGTGACCAGCTTATCTTATGGTCCACACATTGGTCCTGTTAAGAATTAGCTGTAAGGTAGGAGGTGTGATCAATAATGGTGGCCAAGGTAGCTCATTTTGAAATTGATGGCAACAACACGTCTCAAAAAAGTTTGGACGGTGGCAACACAAAGCTGGTACTAAAAAGAAACAGCTGGAGGAACCTTTTGCAACTCACTAGGTCAATTAGGAGTAATGTGATTGGGTACTAAAGGAGCGTCTTGGGAGTCTCTCAGAAGTAAAGATGGGCAGAGGTTCGCCAATCTGCAAAAAATACTGCGTCTACAAATTCAGAATAATGCTCCTCAACGTAAAATTGGGAAGACTGAATGTCTCGTCATCTACAGTACATGATATCATCAAAAGAATCGAGAATCTGGAGAAATCTCTCTGCACACAGCAAAAGACCAAACATTAATATTGGATGCCAGTGATCTCCGGACTCGTCATTAAAAACAGGCCTGATTCTATCATGGAAATCAATGCCTGGGCACAGGAACACTTCCAGAAATTGCTGTCTGTGAACACCTCCACAAATTCAGGTTAAAGCTCTGTCATACAAGAAAGAAGCCATAATTGAACATGTTCTAGAAACGTTGCCATCTTTTCTGGGTCAAAGCTCAATTAAAATGGACTGAAGCAAAGCATAAAACTGTTCTGTGGTCAAACAGATTGAAATTTGAAATTCTTTTTGGAAATCATGGACGCTGCATCCCCTGGACTAAATAGGAGAGGGACCATCCGGCTTGTTATCAGCACTCAGCTCAAAAGCCTGCATGCCTGATGGCATTGGGGGTACATTAGTGCCTATGGAATTGGCAGCTTTCACATCTAGAAAGTCACCATCAGTGCCTAAAGGTATACAGAGCAAAATCTGTTCCCATCCGGATGATGTCTTTTACCATGGAAGGCCTTGCATATTTCAGACTGACAATGCTAAACCGGATACTGCATCTCTTACAACAGCATGGCTTTGTAGCAGACAAGTCCACGTGCTGAACTGGCCAGCCTGCATTCCACACCTTTCACTAACCAAAAACATCTGGTGCATCATGAAACGAAAAATACAACAAAGAAGCCCTAGGACTGTTGAGCAGCTGGAATCCAATATCAAACAAGAATGGGACAACATTCCTCTCCCAAAAGTCCAGCAGCTGGTCTCCTCAGTTCCCAGACGTTTATGGACTGCTGGTAAAAGAAGAGGGGATTCTACACTGTGGTAAACAGAGCCCTGTCCAAACATTTTTTGAGAGGTGTAGCTGCCATCAAATCCAAAATGACCTTACTCTTCTCTTAAAATGGTGCATTTTCTCAGTTTAAATGTTTGATATTTTTTCTATGTTCTATTAGGAATAAAATATGAGTTTATGCAGTATGTATTATTGTAGTATTTCCCTCTACTTACCCTTTACCTATTTTCTCTCAAGGGTAAGTGTTCTCGTCACGTTCATTATTAGGTTGGTCTACTGTTGCACTTTAAGATGAGCACACACATACATAGCTATATGCATACACACACAGACCCTAACCACAACAGTGCCCCATGAATAACATACATGACACACTGATTAACCTTTAGCACTTTAAGTCACACAAGTGCTTTAGGTATAACACAGCCTGTCACTCAGCACTTCAAGAGACTTACTTATTATCGGCACGAACAACATACGATGTTTTAATGATAACTCAGACCTAAATATTACTTTTGGTCTACAAGAATACATTTAAACACACAAAGACGCAGCACTCTTGACTATAGGCCATTTATCAGCCAAGAATACTTGCTGTAAGTACTGTTCCTTCTATTGAGTGGAGCTCTCACTCCAGCTCTAATAAACCTCACAGCACAGAGCGTATGGCAAATATCTGGCTGCACCAGGTGCTCAAGGAAATCTAACTTATTCAATCACTCTAGACATTAAGACAAAGCATAGAAATTTAAAAGCAGCATGGTATTTATTACAAGAATAAGAATAATACCACTGGAACAAAGAATAATAGAAAATAGTTACTGATAGGAAAGTCTGGATAGATATAGTCTTTAGAAAAAGCTTATGAAAAAGTTACAAATGACAAAAATGAATGTCCCAGGGCACCGTTTGATTTAGCAATTGATGTTCATGATGCTTTTCTGATGACCAGTGACGTCTTCATCTGTCATCGCGGTTTCTCTTCTTCTTCTTCTTCTTCTTCTCTTCTTCTGATGTTGCTTTCAAAATGAGGCATATTTATTATAAAGTTTCATGCCGTGGTTTCAAAACACATGATAGTTGCATGCACCTGATTGGCTGGCTGTCAATATGAAGGATGAATTTTGCTCAAACTCTTTAATCTCTCTTTTCCCAGATAATAAAGTTCTTTGATAATGCCTCATGTCCTCCTTTCTCAGGCTGTAAACCAAATTGTTGTCCCAGATGTCCATTCATAAAGTAATCAATAGCCTGAGGCATTGCTCAATCTTTCTTTCCCTGGTTATAAAGTAACTGAGCCACCAGCAAGTCTTCCTTTCTATGTTGGAACAGCTGTTATAAAAGTGAGGTGTAAGGGAAGAGGATATGGAAGTCAAGTCAAGTCAAGTTGGGGAGCAGGCACTGGTACAGTGCGTTGCCGCACACACTACACAACGAAACAACTCAGGATCCCAGTTTGCAACTCCCCAGGCAGACATGTGGTCCAGTCCCACCCTCCAGAAACGACCATCTATCTGTAGCAGCCAGGTGTTACGTGGGAGCGACCCCTTGGCCTGGTCCAGCCACATGAGGATCTTACGAGCTAGATCTCCCTCGGGGAAACACGTCACATGGCCGTAGTGCTGTAACTGATGCTCCCTCACAATGCAGGTAATGTGCCTCATTCAGGTCTCCATGAGCAACCGCTCATTCGACACAAAGTCAAACCAACAGTACCCCAAGATTTTCCTGGAGAGAAACAGTACCAAAGGACTCCAGTCTTCGTCTCAGGTCACTGGATAGCGTTCATGTCTCGCAACCATATAGCAAGACAGGAAGCACCAGGACTCTAAAGACTTGGACATTCATCCTTTTGCATAGATATTGGGGCCACCACACACCCCTTTCCAGCGACCTCATGTCCCCCCATGCTATCCCAATCCATCTACTGACTTCATAGGAAGAGTCACCAGAGACATGAATGTCACTGCCAAGGTAAGTAAACCTCTCGACGAGGTCGACACTCTCCACAGACAGACACACTGCTGACGGCTGTGCCCAAGAGGTCATTAAAGGCCTGGATCTTGGTTTTTTATCAGGACACTCTCAAACCCAGACATTCAGACTCCTCACTCAGTCTCTCGATTGTCCTGATCAGAGCCTCCATTGACTCTGCGAAGATCACAGCATCGTCAGCAATGTCAATATCTGTGAATCTTTCTTCACCAACAGATGTCCCACAGCCGCTGGACCCCACAACCTTTTCCAACACCCAGTCCATACAAGCACTGAACAGAGTAGGACCAGAACACACCCCTGATGAACCCCAGAATCAACTGGGAAAAACACAGAGGTCCTGCCTCCACTCTGCACAGCACTTACAGTACCAGTGTACAGGCCAGCCATGATATCCAGCAACCGCGAGGGGATCTTGCGAACCCTCAAGATGCTCCACAGGGCAGCTCGATCAACTGAGTCGAACACTTTGTGAAAATCGACAAAGGCTGCAAGGAAACTCTGCTGATATTCGTGTTTGCACTCCATGAGAACCCCTAAGTGCCAGGATGCGGTCGATGGTAGACTTCTTAGGCGTAAAACCAGACTGTTCCAGTTGCTGGTAGGTGAGCAAGTGATCACAGATCCTGTTGAGGACGACGCTAGCAAGGACCTTAACCAGCACCGAGAGCAGTGTAATCCCCCTGTAGTTGTTGCAATCCTGGTGATCACCCTTCCCTTTCCAGATAGGGACAACAAGTCCCGTTTTCCAGTCAGTTGGGATGATTGCAGTGTCCCAAATGAAAGCAAAGATTGCTTGCAATTCCAGGATGACAGCCTTAGCACCAGCCTGAAAGTTCACCCTGGATACCACAGATCCCTGCAGCCTTTCCTCCCCTCAGCTGGTTCACCACCTGTGCAATCTCAGTGAGACTGGGTGGTTCACAGCTAATTGGAGGATCAGTCTCAAGAACCGTGGTCCCAGAGATATCCAACATCCTAACCGGAGGATCAGCTTTGAACAACTGCTCAAAGTAGCCAGCCCAGCGGGTCACAACTGCATTGTCATCTGTAAGGACCGTTCCATCAGCTGCCCTGAATAGAATAAATATGGTCATTAAATTCAAGGATGGGCGGGTAATCTGTAACATATCTTTACTTTACTTCTGGGTCAGCAGTTGTACCACCTGCACTTAAGAGCAGATAATTCACCTGAAGCTAAGCAAGGTTTAGCCTGGACAGTGCCAGATGGGAGATCATCTAAAAGAAGCTTGGGGGGCTGCTTAAAGAGGTGCTGGTCAGGCCAATACGGGCACTGAGGTCAGTGTGAGGATCCTAAAGCCCCAGTGCAGCAATGGGGACACTGCGCTGTAAAAACTGGCACTGCACTTTCAATGAGTTGTAAAACTAAGGTCCTAACTCTCTCTGGTTATCAAAAATTCCTGGGAATCCTTTGAAAAGTGTAGGGTCTATCTATCTATAATATAGTGCCTTTCATATCTATCTATCTATCTATCTATCTATCTATCTATCTATCTATCTATCTATCTATCTATCTATCTATCTATTATATAGTGCCTTTCACATCTATCTATCTATTTTATAGTGCCTTTCACATCTATCTGTCTGTCTATCTATCTATCTCCTTCCTGTTTTGCTGTCGCTGTGCATGCTGGGTGGTTGTCTCGAGTGTGAGCGAGTGGAACTGGTGGTGGACGCTGTGAGGTGAGTGTGGTGATTCTTTTTTATTCTGATTTTCTACTTTCTTATTTCTATCTTTTCTTTGGTGTAAACAGCTAAACTTGTTTTTGTACTGAGTGGCTTAGGCCACGGCAGCCGCAATGGCTGCGAATCTTGAGCGTCTGAGCCGCTGCCATGGGATTAAACTTATATTGGAGGAGTTTGTCCCTTTGGAGGCGGGGGTTTTGGCGGTAGGCGAAGTGGTCGGATGTGAGAATATTAAGTCAGCTTCACGAATGAACGGTTCTGTCGTGGTTTTTTTGAGCTCTGTGGATTTAGTTCCCACAGTGGTTGAGAAGGGGGTCGTTATTAATGGCTCCTTTGTACAGAGTAACAATTTCGAATGTCCCGCCCTTTCTCAAGAATGAAACTATAGCAAAAGAGTTGGAGCGACATGGACGTTTGGTGTCGAAAATTCGGTACATTCCATTAGGTTGTAAATCGCCGGATTTAATACATGTCTTGTCATTTAGACGACAAGTTTATATGGTCTTAAATAGAATGGATGACAAAATAAATTTGGCAATGAAGTTTAGAGTGGACGGTTTCGATTATGTGATTTTCGTCACTTCTAAGGAAATGAAATGTTTTGGGTGCGGGAGTTATGCCCATTTAATTAAACAGTGTCCTGAGAGACAACAAGGGAACACGAAAACTGGCCATACAGATAAAGAAATAGAGGGGCAGGAAGTGGAAGATCGTCCAGTAGTGGCTAATGGTGCAGAGGTGCTTGTGGAGGCGCAGGGTGATAGGAATAGAAATGCTACTATATCTGAAGGGCAGGAGAATTAAGTGCCTCCCAGAGATGAGCTGAATGAAGGCGGTAGTGAGACTGTAGGTCAGACATCGGCTGCAGCAGAAAGTGTGTGGGGAGACATTGATATGGACGAGGGAGGCAGCAACGAGCCTGAGGAAAAAAGTGAATTTAAACGTCCTGCTCAAAAGAGGCAAGGAGAAAGAGAAGATCGGGCACGTAAGAAAATTGTTTTAAGTCAGAGCTCAGAGGTGATTGGAGAGGATCCCGCCTATGGTCCTTGTCAGGAGGATTTTCCCTTCTTCGCGGAGATGGCCAATAACATCTCAAATGCGGGGAGTGTCAGGGAAGAGAACGATGACGGCAATATCTCCGATGGGCCTGCTGCCTCGGAGCCCCCAGAGTTAAAAGCCAGGGGGGGGTTACAGCGCTCAAAGTGTAAAAGAGTTTTTGGTGAATACCGCCGGAAAAAAGGGCAGACGTGGCCGAATTCTTCCCTGACATTGACCTCTTTCTATTGTCTGTTCGAGGGTTGCGGCGACACAAAGCAGCCTCCGTGATGTTTGACGTTAAAGAGCTCGTGAGGCTCAAGAATTTAACCATTAAAATGAGAAAACAGTCCAATCTAAACACCACCTAATGGCTAAGCCCCCTGTTAAATCCACTCCACAGTCTTTGTGGTGGTCCCTGTGTTTTATTGTGTGTTTATCTATCTATTCTGTGGCCATGGCAAGTGTACACATAGGAACCCTAAATATTAACGGGGGGAGAAGTCCAGATAAGAGGGTCGCACTTTTTGATTTTATCAGACAAAAAGATTTGAATGTCACCTTTTTACAAGAAACCCACATTGATGAGCAAAATCAGTGGGAGTGGAGCAGGAATTGGAAATGGGACATTTTTTTTTAGTAATGGGACAAATGTTAGTGCTGGGGTGGCCGTTTCATTTCTTGGAGGGCTTCAAGTAGAAGTCTGTACTATTAGTGAGCTGGTGAAAGGGAGACTCCTGAACGTGACAATGAAACTTCAAGGTAGTGTTGTCACTTTCATTAACGTGTACGCCCCGAATGAGGGTGAGGAGAGGCTCCATTTCTTTAACAAGTTAGGAGATCTTTTATCCAAGTGTGACCCTGAGGAAGTATTGGTGTTAGGAGAGGATTTTAATTGTACACTTGACACCAGAATGGACAGAAATAATGGTCTCGAACCGCACCCCCGCTCAGCACCAGCTTTGGGTAAAATAATTAAGGACTTTGGGCTGGAAGATGTATGGAGGGCTAAAAATGGGGCCTGTCGGCAATACACGTGGGGGAGGACGAGTGGAAACACGATCTCAATGGCGAGACTCGATCATTTTTATAGTTTTAAGCACCTGTTAGTTTTATTTAAGGTGTGCTCCATTATACCTACAGGCTTCTCTGATCACAGTCTGGTGTGTTGTACACTTATTTGTAACACGTACAGACCCCGTAGTCCATACTGGCATTTTAACACACTCCTCCTTAAAGATCAAAACTTTAAAGAGTTATTTGTTCATTGCTGGGGAGGCTGGAAGGCTATGAAGAAGGAGTTCACCATCTTACAACGGTGGTGGGAGGTTGGGAAGAGTCACATCCGAGCTTTGTGTCAATAGTATACCAGAAATGTCACCCAAGTATTGCAGTCAGAAATGGCAGCTTTAGAAATTAAAATAACTGAATTTCAACAGCTTCTAGAGAAGGGTCCAAATGAGCAGCTTCAGGCGAGCCTGACTTCTGCTAAACTGGGGTTGGCCCACCTGCTTGAAACAAGAGCTCAGGGGGCATTAGTGAGGGCCCGCTTTCAATGCTTGACCGAGATGGATGCGCCAACACAATACTTTTTTGAGTTAGAGAAAAAGAACTCGCAGAGTAAAATCTTACATTGTATAAGAACATCCGATGGCAGAGAGACACAAGAGCCCAGTGAAATAAGGCAGGTGTTCCACGAATTTTATGATCTTCTGTTTGCTGCAGATGGTGATGGTGGCAGTGAAGACCAACAGGCCTTTTTGCAGGACTTACCGCAGATTCCCAACGCAGACATGGCAGATTTGAATAGTGAGGTGACCTTCGCAGAACTCACCACAGCCCTGGGACAGCTGAAAACAGGGAAGGTTCCGGGAATCGATGGGATACCATTGGAGTTTTATAAAGAGTTCTGGGATATCATTGGCCTGGACTTATTGGAAGTGTTCAGGTGGAGTTTTAAAACTGGTTTGTTACCTCAAAGCTGCCGTAGAGCCGTGATCACGCTGCTGCCAAAGAAGGGAGACTCGTGTCTCATTAAGAACTGGCGGCCAGTGTCTCTCTTATGCGCAGATTATAAGGTTCTCTCCAAAGCCTTAGCTAACAGGATGGTCCAAGTTTTAGGGAGAGTGGTGCATCCTGATCAAAATTACTGCGTGGCTGGCAGGTCCATTTTTAATAACATTTTTTTAATTTGGGACATTTTGGCTGCTGCAAAACTGTTTGATTTTCGGACTGGTCTTATGTTTCTTGACCAGGAAAAAGCTTTTGACAGGGTCAGTCACTCTTTTTTTATGGAATGCCATGACGGCTCGGGTTTGGGGAGTCTTTTATTAAATATATTCGCTTACTTTATAGTGACATTTCTGGTATCATAAAGGTCAATGGTGGCTTGTGCGCGCCTTTCAGTGTCAGAAGAGGAGTCAGACAGGGCTGCTTTTTGTCCGGCATTTTATATGCTCTGGCGCTGGAGCCTGAGGAAGGTGCTGACTGGTCTCTCCATCCCCAACTGCAACATGGACCCTATGAAAGCAACTGCTTATGCAGATGATCTCGCAGTAGTCATCACAGGCCAGAAGGATTTGGACGTACTAACGGACTGTCTGCGGAATTACAGCAGAGCGTCTTCAGCTAAAATTAATTGGATTAAAAGCAGTGCAGTGCTAGTTGGGAACTGGACAGGATGTAGTCCTCCCCGACTGGAAGGGGGTCTGCAGTGGACAACTGGGGGCTTTAAGTACTTGGGAGTCCATCTCGGAGATGACCACTACATCCAAAAGAACTGGGAGGGTCTGTTGGACAAGGTTACAACTCGGCTCGCTAAGTGGAAGTGGATACTCCCTCAGTTATCCTATAGAGGATGGATGCTGGTTAATAACCTGGTGACCTCCAGCTTGTGGTACAAGTGTATTTGTCTGCAACCTCCACGTTTGCTTGTTCAACAAATACAGGAAGCAATCATGGATTTCTTTTGGAATGGTACCCATTGGATATGAAGGGCGTTCTATTCTTACCATTGGATGAAGGTGGACAAGGACTTATTGACATTAACAGCAGGATTGCTGCTTTCCACCTTCAGACCATTCAGAAACTGCTGTACCCTGTTGAGCAGAGCCAGTGGATAAACTTGGCCGTACTTTTCTTTAAACAGACCAGGCAAATGGGACTTGGGAAAAGTTTACTGCTGTGCCACTTAGATAAGGTCAGGACTTTATATGTGCCAGGTTTTTATAAAAGCCTTCTAGCAGCATGGCAACGACTGGCGATAAAAAAGTATGTGATGACCTTTCCCCATTTTGGGTCCTTGGTGGACCGCTGCTGTACAATCCTACTGTTGGTACTACTACAGGACTTTCTGAAAACTTTATTCATCATTTCATAATACATGGAATAACCACAATAAAGGACATAATTGTCTATGAAAATTACACTTAGAAAAGTGCACAAGTGGTAGCAGAGGAGACAGGAGTGCACTCGGTGTGCCTAATAGAGACGTTTCTGTGGCAGATAAGATCATCAATGGACAGGAAATCCATGACACTTTTGCACGGAATTTTCACCTCACGACTGAAGCCAACAGATGAGACGTCTTTTCCTACTCTTACTGTGTCTCCAGCTGCTGAACTGAGGGATGGTGAGACTGATGTTTTAGCCTTAAGTTCTCTTGAGGCGTTATGTCTGCCTACAGTGCCGGGGAAGCAGCTCTACAGGATATGTGTGAAGGTGAACAACCAGGAACAGCTGAGGACACGAAGACACGACACACCTTGGAGAGACAAGCTTGGAGCACCTCAAGGACTGAACCCCGCCTGGAGGTCGTTGTACAAGCCGCCATTGGCCAGTAGGGTGGGAGACCTGCAGTGGAGGTTGGTACATGGGATACTAGCGGTGAACTACATCTTATCGATTATATGTCCGAGGGTTTCAGATTGCTGTCCTTTTTGTGGTCCGAGAGAAACTGTTTATCATGCTTTTATGTACTGTGAGAGGCTCCAGACCTTTTTTAGTAAAATTGAAAGAATAGTAGAAGGGCTGGGGGTCCCGTATAATGGCACGGTGTTTGTGTTTGGGGTGAGAATTAATAAACACATAAGAGAAAATATGAATTTAATTAATTTTATTATCGGGCAAGCAAAATTGTCATTATGGAAGACCCGTAAAAACAAGATTAGTGGGAGTGGAATTGAAGATGTTGTTGTCTTTTTTAGAAAATTGTGTGAAAGTAGGATATTAGTGGATTTTAATTTTTATAAGTCCACAAATAATTTAGCAAAGTTTAAGGAAATGTGGTGCGTGAATAATGTACTTTGTAATTGTGATGATAATAATTTGCAATTTGTGCTCTGAGTTTGGGGTTTTAATCTATACTAATAAACGGCAAAGCCCTCACTCACTCACTCACTCACTCACTCATTCACTCACTCACTCACTCATTCACTCATTCACTCACTCACTCACTCACTGACTCACTCATCACTAATTCTCCAACTTCCCGTGTAGGTAGAAGGCTGAAATTTGGCAGGCTTATTCCTTACAGCTTCCTTACAAAAGTTGGGCAGGTTTCATTTCGAAATTCTACGCGTAATGGTCATAACTGGAAGGTATTTTTCTCCATTTACTGTAATGGAGTTGAGCTTGACCGCTGTGGGGGCGGAGTTTCGTGTGACATCATCACGCCGCCCCCGTAATCACGTGAACTGACTGTCAACGCACTATGTAGAAAACCAGGAAGAGCTCCAAAATACGCTGAA
>JANRMT010013660.1:0-10784 GCA_026402145.1 Polypterus bichir lapradei | reverse complement strand
TACCCATAAGGCGTCACTCCGCCAGCGCTTGCTGCCGGGTCGTTACATAGCCCCCTCCCAAGAGGGTTTAGTGTCCTCACAACCCTAATCGTTACATTCAAAGTCTAATAAATATCCCGGGCGGCGACGAACACGCTTTGGCCTGCTGGACTCTCCACTACTCGTGTCAGGTTCAGTCTGGAGACTTTCAATGTCTGTCTCGACACCGAGTGTTGAGGTTGGAGAGCCACTTTGAGTTCCAATTTCTTCTGGTGCTGGGGCCAATGGGTGGTATGGTGCTAGGCGATCTTTATGTAGCACCACCCGTCTACCCCGTCCAGGCATTCGGATTCGAAAAACAACTTCCGAAATTATGTCCAGAATTTCTCCCGGTCCCTGCCAATGTTGTGTCAGTTTTGGGGACAACCCCCGTTTTCTTTGTGGGCAGAAGACCCACACTTTGTCCCCTTGCTTGAAAGTTGGACCATGAGCCCGAATGTCATATGCCCGTTTCTGACGGGCTCCTGCTCCCACTAGGGCCTCCCTGGCCAATTGATGCACAATGTTCAACCGCTCTTTTAATCGCCGGAGATAGTCCATTTCGTGTCCGCCAGCAAGCTCAGGCTCAGGGGGCGAGCCAAACACCAAATCCACCGGCGTGCGCATCTCCCTTCCGAACATCAGCCCTGCCGGTGTGCACTGACTCGACTCCTGAACAGCCGTCCTATACGCCCACAAGACCAGAGGCAAATGTTGATCCCAGTCTCTCTGGTGTTGACTAGTGAGGATCGCAAGTTGGGCGGCCAAGGTTCGGTTAAACCGTTCAACCAGACCATCGCTCTGAGGGTGAAGGGGAGTGGTCCGGGTTTTCTTCACCCCCAGCCGCTGACACACCTCCTTAAACAAACGGCTCTCAAAGTTCCGTCCCTGGTCGCTGTGCAGTTCATTCGGCACCCCGAATCGAGTGAACATTTCGGCCAGCAATTTTTGAGCGGCTGTGGAGGCACTTTGATCTGGAATGGCATATGCCTCCGGCCATTTGGTAAAGTAGTCCATCGCCACTAAAACAAAACGATTTCCGGCCTCTGTGGTAGGGAAAGGACCCAGCACATCTACCCCAACCCTCTCCATGGGAGCCCCGACGAGATACTGTTGTAGTGGCGCGTGAGAGCGTTGGCCAGGTCCTTTCTGCGCCGTACAAACGTCACAACAGTGGACGTGCATTTCCGCATCTTGTCGACATCCCGGCCAATAGAATCGCTGCCGCAGCCGACGCACTGTCTTTGCATTTCCAAAGTGCCCAGATCCAGCCGCCCCATGGACCCAATGGAGGACCGTTGTACGTAAAGCCTGGGGAACCAGAAGTTGCAAACGGTCAGTACCTCCCCTTGGTGCCTGCCATCTTCGGTAAATCACCCCATCGTGTAACTCCAGGCTGCCCCACTGCGAATGTAACAACTTGAGTTCCGACCCCTGAGGAGATACGGTTTGCCAATCGGGGCATTCCTGAGTCTCCAGCCAACCCCTGACCTTCCCCAGCACTTGGTCGTTTGTTTGTAGTTGCCGTATCTGGTCGATGGTGAATGGTTCCCCTGCCCCATCAGTGTCCTCTAGCCCAGCTGCTGCTGACGAGGGTCCCATACCCCTTTCTTCTTGCCGGCTGCAATATCGACAGTCATCGAGGACGCATGGTCGCCTGGAGAGGGCATCAGCATTTGCATGCTGTCGTCCTGGTCGGTGTTGCACCTCGAAATCAAACTCCTGAAGTATTTCTATCCACCTTGCTACCTGTCCCTCAGGTTGCCGAAAGTTTAACAGCCATGTAAGGCTAGCATGATCAGTTCGGATCGTAAACTTGGTGCCCAACAGGTAAGGCTTGAAGTGTCGCACTGCCAATATCACTGCTAATAGTTCCCGCCGGGTAACACAGTAGTTTTTCTCCGGCCGACTGAGGCTGCAGCTATAGTAGGCCACCACTCTTTCTCCGGCCTCCCCCTTCTGGGAGAGTACTGCGCCAACCCCCACATTACTGGCGTCCGTGTCCAAAATAAAGGGTTGGTTGGGGTCAGGGTAAGCCAGGATCGGTGCACTGGTAAGAGCAGCTTTTAGTTGTTGAAAAGCAGCGGCGCAGTCCTCCGTCCACCCGAACTGTTGGCCCTTGCTCGTCAGCTGGTGCAAGGGGCTAGCAATAGTGGCAAAGTTTCTCACGAATCTCCGGTAGTATGAGGCTAAGCCCAGAAAGCTCCGCAGCTCGGTGATGTTGGCTGGTGGGGGCCAGTTGCTCACGGCAGTCACCTTCGTTGGGTCGGTAGCTACTCCACTCTCGCTAACCACGTGTCCCAAAAACTGAGTCTGTCTGGAGAGGAGGTTACATTTCGCGGGGTTCAACCGCAACCCGGCGCTACGAATAGCTGTCAAGACTTCCCGTAAGTTGTGGATAGCCTGATGAAAATCTCTGGCATGGATTAACAAGTCGTCCAGATAGACCACACACCGGGTTCGGGGAATGTCTTTCAGGACCCGCTCCATCAGTCTTTCAAAAGTGGCTGGTGCGTTACACAGCCCAAACGGCATCACCTTAAATTGCCACAACCCTTGCCCTATGGTGAATGCGGTTTTATGTCGGTCCTCTGGTGACAGTTCCACTTGCCAATACCCACTGCGCAAGTCCAAGGTGCTGAACCAGCAGGATCCAGCCACATAATCCAAGGCATCATCGATGCGCGGCAGTGGGTATGAGTCTTTTCTAGTGACTTCGTTTAACCTCCGAAAGTCCACACAGGGGCGCCAACCCCCCGTTTTCTTCCGAACCATGACCATTGGTGCAGCCCAGGGGCTGTCCGAGGGCTCAATAACGTCGTTGGCGGCCATCTCACGAATCATTTCCTCGGCAGCTTGACGCTTCGCAAGAGGCAATCGGTGGGGGCGCAAACGAATGGGAGCGGCATGGCCAGTGTCTATGTGGTGTTTTACTAAATTCGTTCTAGTACAGTCCTCCTCTCGAGCCGCAAAAATGTCTACAAAGTCTCTCAAAAGTTGTTGAAGTTGCTCCTGCTGTGTCGCGTTCAGATGTTCCCCACTTCGACGGCCCAATTCCTCTACAGCGGCAACTGTCTCAGCTGATGGGTGGTCGCGCGAGGAAAACCGTTGGGAAGCACTGGTCTGAGCTGCAACATTCTCCTGAGGATCCCCTTGAGTCTCTGCATCTCCTGGGCAACGGTCGGGAGCCGGTGAACCGTGGTATCCGGGCAGATCCAAGCCAGCAGCCCTTCCAGGACGGTTCCAGCCTGATTGGAGCGGCACAGTCTCATTACCTAGGCAGAGGACGGCCCTGGACACATCAACACATGCTCCCCAGTGAGCCAACAAGTCCAGCCCGATGATGCACGGATCTTTAATGTCTGCAAGCCAGAATTCGTGGTTGGTCTGGCTCGTCCCCACCATTACAGATAACAGTTTTTTTCCGGGCATTACTGTTCGTTCACCCGTAACCGTGCGTAGTTCGCTATTTGTGGGGGTCCAGCCCTCGGGAAGAAGACTAGCTGTTTCTGGCAACACTCCTTTTCTCAGCAAACAAATAGTGGACCCCGTGTCCACTAAGGCACTGCATGGCCATCCATCAATAGTGCAGTCCAGGTATAGACCGGTGGAAAATCCACAGCGCCCAACTTTGAAGCAGTCTTTGTTGAGGGGTGCTGAAAAACGGAGCGCGGACCCCCTCACGGCCTCACCCCGATGTCGTTTCCCTGCGGTGATGTTGTACGAGGTAACGGACTTGGGGCAGGGCAATCCCTGGCAAAGTGCCCTGGCTCCCCGCATCGAAAACAGCAGTCCACTCGTTGTCTCTGTCGGGGGGTGGATGTTGATTGGGCGCGGCTGACCTCCACTACCTCAGACAGGTCCCCTTCCGCCTTTCGTTCAACGGCTCTTGTTAGTTGACTCAGTCGTGGTGTTCGTTTTGGCGGTGACTCCGCCTGTAGTACGTCTTCGACCCGCTCAGCCTCTTTTATTGCCTCGCTCAAATTTCGGGGTGACACTAGACAGACATGCTGGCGAAGACGTTCTGGTGTGAGGCCCCGCAGGAAAGCATGAAGTCCGAGTTCTTCCCTCACCGCTGTCGAGAAATTAGGGTAACCTTTCCGTGTAAATCCCCTGACGTCAGCGGCAAAGGCTCCTATACTCTCACCTTCATGCCGACGTCGGTTAGTCAGCTTGTCTCTGCTGCATTCTGCTGAAGTTCTTTGTCCAAAGCGACTGGTGAGAGCAGCGGTGAGAGCCTGAAAATCACGACACTCTTCCGATGACAGATCAACGAGTACCTGAAGTGCGGGACCCTCCAAGGCAAGGGCCAAGTGTGTCGCAGCTTCCTCGCGGTTCCACTCATTGTGTATCGCGGCCAGATCCACTTGTGCGAGGTATGGTTCTAAAGGAGTCAATCCGCTGTATCGCGGCAGCTTAGCAGGTGATCGTGAGAAACGGACCGTCCGACTGGTAACCTGGGGTATCGCTGCGGCATCCGACGGCCCCCTCTGGCCGTGTTCAGAAGATCGCAACATTGTCCGGGGAATACTGGTACCATCAGGCCGGTCTGCCGCTTTTCTCCGCACAGCTCCGCTGATCAGGCGCTCTATCGAAACGCTTCTCTCCAAGATGGCACGCTCCAATTCTTCAAGACTCTGTTCCATAACGGCGTCTTCTAAACAGCCTGGTATCCCACTTCTGACACCAATGTAGCGACCTGGGGTCGAGTCTTGAAGTTTTTTTTTAAGCCGAACTCTGCCGTGCACCTCTTCCAAGCTGTTGGCTAGCGGATTGCCAGCGTTAAGCACGCAGCTGCATCCGACTCTTTAGATAACGAGCACTCGTGCCCCATACACCGCACGACTCCGAGTGACTCGCAAGCATTGCTGAGATAAATCTTAGCCAATACACCGCTCTGTCCTGTTATATCTCTTTATTATCGGAGATATTCATCAAACAAAGCTTAACTCATTTGCTTAGTCATTGCCAAGGTCATAAACAAAGCCATATTTCTTATCGATGGTAACTATTTACATTTACACAACCCCAGACGGCGATAACCCAACCCACCCCACCGGTTGAGCACAAACACTTACAACACTTATAACAGGAAAGACAATTACGTACTTAGTTAATTTTTTACACAACAATAAGCTTTTACATAAATTACCCATAAATTCCCCACAAACTATTTACATAAATTACCCATAAGGCGTCACTCCGCCAGCGCTTGCTGCCGGGTCGTTACATAGCCCCCTCCCAAGAGGGTTTAGTGTCCTCACAACCCTAATCGTTACATTCAAAGTCTAATAAATATCCCGGGCGGCGACGAACACGCTTTGGCCTGCTGGACTCTCCACTACTCGTGTCAGGTTCAGTCTGGAGACTTTCAATGTCTGTCTCGACACCGAGTGTTGAGGTTGGAGAGCCACTTTGAGTTCCAATTTCTTCTGGTGCTGGGGCCAATGGGTGGTATGGTGCTAGGCGATCTTTATGTAGCACCACCCGTCTACCCCGTCCAGGCATTCGGATTCGAAAAACAACTTCCGAAATTATGTCCAGAATTTCTCCCGGTCCCTGCCAATGTTGTGTCAGTTTTGGGGACAACCCCCGTTTTCTTTGTGGGCAGAAGACCCACACTTTGTCCCCTTGCTTGAAAGTTGGACCATGAGCCCGAATGTCATATGCCCGTTTCTGACGGGCTCCTGCTCCCACTAGGGCCTCCCTGGCCAATTGATGCACAATGTTCAACCGCTCTTTTAATCGCCGGAGATAGTCCATTTCGTGTCCGCCAGCAAGCTCAGGCTCAGGGGGCGAGCCAAACACCAAATCCACCGGCGTGCGCATCTCCCTTCCGAACATCAGCCCTGCCGGTGTGCACTGACTCGACTCCTGAACAGCCGTCCTATACGCCCACAAGACCAGAGGCAAATGTTGATCCCAGTCTCTCTGGTGTTGACTAGTGAGGATCGCAAGTTGGGCGGCCAAGGTTCGGTTAAACCGTTCAACCAGACCATCGCTCTGAGGGTGAAGGGGAGTGGTCCGGGTTTTCTTCACCCCCAGCCGCTGACACACCTCCTTAAACAAACGGCTCTCAAAGTTCCGTCCCTGGTCGCTGTGCAGTTCATTCGGCACCCCGAATCGAGTGAACATTTCGGCCAGCAATTTTTGAGCGGCTGTGGAGGCACTTTGATCTGGAATGGCATATGCCTCCGGCCATTTGGTAAAGTAGTCCATCGCCACTAAAACAAAACGATTTCCGGCCTCTGTGGTAGGGAAAGGACCCAGCACATCTACCCCAACCCTCTCCATGGGAGCCCCGACGAGATACTGTTGTAGTGGCGCGTGAGAGCGTTGGCCAGGTCCTTTCTGCGCCGTACAAACGTCACAACAGTGGACGTGCATTTCCGCATCTTGTCGACATCCCGGCCAATAGAATCGCTGCCGCAGCCGACGCACTGTCTTTGCATTTCCAAAGTGCCCAGATCCAGCCGCCCCATGGACCCAATGGAGGACCGTTGTACGTAAAGCCTGGGGAACCAGAAGTTGCAAACGGTCAGTACCTCCCCTTGGTGCCTGCCATCTTCGGTAAATCACCCCATCGTGTAACTCCAGGCTGCCCCACTGCGAATGTAACAACTTGAGTTCCGACCCCTGAGGAGATACGGTTTGCCAATCGGGGCATTCCTGAGTCTCCAGCCAACCCCTGACCTTCCCCAGCACTTGGTCGTTTGTTTGTAGTTGCCGTATCTGGTCGATGGTGAATGGTTCCCCTGCCCCATCAGTGTCCTCTAGCCCAGCTGCTGCTGACGAGGGTCCCATACCCCTTTCTTCTTGCCGGCTGCAATATCGACAGTCATCGAGGACGCATGGTCGCCTGGAGAGGGCATCAGCATTTGCATGCTGTCGTCCTGGTCGGTGTTGCACCTCGAAATCAAACTCCTGAAGTATTTCTATCCACCTTGCTACCTGTCCCTCAGGTTGCCGAAAGTTTAACAGCCATGTAAGGCTAGCATGATCAGTTCGGATCGTAAACTTGGTGCCCAACAGGTAAGGCTTGAAGTGTCGCACTGCCAATATCACTGCTAATAGTTCCCGCCGGGTAACACAGTAGTTTTTCTCCGGCCGACTGAGGCTGCAGCTATAGTAGGCCACCACTCTTTCTCCGGCCTCCCCCTTCTGGGAGAGTACTGCGCCAACCCCCACATTACTGGCGTCCGTGTCCAAAATAAAGGGTTGGTTGGGGTCAGGGTAAGCCAGGATCGGTGCACTGGTAAGAGCAGCTTTTAGTTGTTGAAAAGCAGCGGCGCAGTCCTCCGTCCACCCGAACTGTTGGCCCTTGCTCGTCAGCTGGTGCAAGGGGCTAGCAATAGTGGCAAAGTTTCTCACGAATCTCCGGTAGTATGAGGCTAAGCCCAGAAAGCTCCGCAGCTCGGTGATGTTGGCTGGTGGGGGCCAGTTGCTCACGGCAGTCACCTTCGTTGGGTCGGTAGCTACTCCACTCTCGCTAACCACGTGTCCCAAAAACTGAGTCTGTCTGGAGAGGAGGTTACATTTCGCGGGGTTCAACCGCAACCCGGCGCTACGAATAGCTGTCAAGACTTCCCGTAAGTTGTGGATAGCCTGATGAAAATCTCTGGCATGGATTAACAAGTCGTCCAGATAGACCACACACCGGGTTCGGGGAATGTCTTTCAGGACCCGCTCCATCAGTCTTTCAAAAGTGGCTGGTGCGTTACACAGCCCAAACGGCATCACCTTAAATTGCCACAACCCTTGCCCTATGGTGAATGCGGTTTTATGTCGGTCCTCTGGTGACAGTTCCACTTGCCAATACCCACTGCGCAAGTCCAAGGTGCTGAACCAGCAGGATCCAGCCACATAATCCAAGGCATCATCGATGCGCGGCAGTGGGTATGAGTCTTTTCTAGTGACTTCGTTTAACCTCCGAAAGTCCACACAGGGGCGCCAACCCCCCGTTTTCTTCCGAACCATGACCATTGGTGCAGCCCAGGGGCTGTCCGAGGGCTCAATAACGTCGTTGGCGGCCATCTCACGAATCATTTCCTCGGCAGCTTGACGCTTCGCAAGAGGCAATCGGTGGGGGCGCAAACGAATGGGAGCGGCATGGCCAGTGTCTATGTGGTGTTTTACTAAATTCGTTCTAGTACAGTCCTCCTCTCGAGCCGCAAAAATGTCTACAAAGTCTCTCAAAAGTTGTTGAAGTTGCTCCTGCTGTGTCGCGTTCAGATGTTCCCCACTTCGACGGCCCAATTCCTCTACAGCGGCAACTGTCTCAGCTGATGGGTGGTCGCGCGAGGAAAACCGTTGGGAAGCACTGGTCTGAGCTGCAACATTCTCCTGAGGATCCCCTTGAGTCTCTGCATCTCCTGGGCAACGGTCGGGAGCCGGTGAACCGTGGTATCCGGGCAGATCCAAGCCAGCAGCCCTTCCAGGACGGTTCCAGCCTGATTGGAGCGGCACAGTCTCATTACCTAGGCAGAGGACGGCCCTGGACACATCAACACATGCTCCCCAGTGAGCCAACAAGTCCAGCCCGATGATGCACGGATCTTTAATGTCTGCAAGCCAGAATTCGTGGTTGGTCTGGCTCGTCCCCACCATTACAGATAACAGTTTTTTTCCGGGCATTACTGTTCGTTCACCCGTAACCGTGCGTAGTTCGCTATTTGTGGGGGTCCAGCCCTCGGGAAGAAGACTAGCTGTTTCTGGCAACACTCCTTTTCTCAGCAAACAAATAGTGGACCCCGTGTCCACTAAGGCACTGCATGGCCATCCATCAATAGTGCAGTCCAGGTATAGACCGGTGGAAAATCCACAGCGCCCAACTTTGAAGCAGTCTTTGTTGAGGGGTGCTGAAAAACGGAGCGCGGACCCCCTCACGGCCTCACCCCGATGTCGTTTCCCTGCGGTGATGTTGTACGAGGTAACGGACTTGGGGCAGGGCAATCCCTGGCAAAGTGCCCTGGCTCCCCGCATCGAAAACAGCAGTCCACTCGTTGTCTCTGTCGGGGGGTGGATGTTGATTGGGCGCGGCTGACCTCCACTACCTCAGACAGGTCCCCTTCCGCCTTTCGTTCAACGGCTCTTGTTAGTTGACTCAGTCGTGGTGTTCGTTTTGGCGGTGACTCCGCCTGTAGTACGTCTTCGACCCGCTCAGCCTCTTTTATTGCCTCGCTCAAATTTCGGGGTGACACTAGACAGACATGCTGGCGAAGACGTTCTGGTGTGAGGCCCCGCAGGAAAGCATGAAGTCCGAGTTCTTCCCTCACCGCTGTCGAGAAATTAGGGTAACCTTTCCGTGTAAATCCCCTGACGTCAGCGGCAAAGGCTCCTATACTCTCACCTTCATGCCGACGTCGGTTAGTCAGCTTGTCTCTGCTGCATTCTGCTGAAGTTCTTTGTCCAAAGCGACTGGTGAGAGCAGCGGTGAGAGCCTGAAAATCACGACACTCTTCCGATGACAGATCAACGAGTACCTGAAGTGCGGGACCCTCCAAGGCAAGGGCCAAGTGTGTCGCAGCTTCCTCGCGGTTCCACTCATTGTGTATCGCGGCCAGATCCACTTGTGCGAGGTATGGTTCTAAAGGAGTCAATCCGCTGTATCGCGGCAGCTTAGCAGGTGATCGTGAGAAACGGACCGTCCGACTGGTAACCTGGGGTATCGCTGCGGCATCCGACGGCCCCCTCTGGCCGTGTTCAGAAGATCGCAACATTGTCCGGGGAATACTGGTACCATCAGGCCGGTCTGCCGCTTTTCTCCGCACAGCTCCGCTGATCAGGCGCTCTATCGAAACGCTTCTCTCCAAGATGGCACGCTCCAATTCTTCAAGACTCTGTTCCATAACGGCGTCTTCTAAACAGCCTGGTATCCCACTTCTGACACCAATGTAGCGACCTGGGGTCGAGTCTTGAAGTTTTTTTTTAAGCCGAACTCTGCCGTGCACCTCTTCCAAGCTGTTGGCTAGCGGATTGCCAGCGTTAAGCACGCAGCTGCATCCGACTCTTTAGATAACGAGCACTCGTGCCCCATACACCGCACGACTCCGAGTGACTCGCAAGCATTGCTGAGATAAATCTTAGCCAATACACCGCTCTGTCCTGTTATATCTCTTTATTATCGGAGATATTCATCAAACAAAGCTTAACTCATTTGCTTAGTCATTGCCAAGGTCATAAACAAAGCCATATTTCTTATCGATGGTAACTATTTACATTTACACAACCCCAGACGGCGATAACCCAACCCACCCCACCGGTTGAGCACAAACACTTACAACACTTATAACAGGAAAGACAATTACGTACTTAGTTAATTTTTTACACAACAATAAGCTTTTACATAAATTACCCATAAATTCCCCACAAACTATTTACATAAATTACCCATAAGGCGTCACTCCGCCAGCGCTTGCTGCCGGGTCGTTACAATATAGTCTTTCTCTGGACTGTTGGAGATAAACATGGTCTACCGAAAGTATCAAAGTGAACATTTAAAGGAAAGGTAAATTTAAATCTGGAAGTACTGTACCTTGACAAAGTAAACAGAAGCAATCACCTTCAGTACAGTAGACCTCTGTGAAGTAAATTTAACAGTTGCTTTGTACTAACAGCAAAATAAGTTTAAATTAAGCAAGTCTTAAAGTTGTAATGAACCAAAGCCTATCCCAACAGCATCAGAATCACTGCAAGAGCCAGCCCTTAATGAGATGGTAGTCCATCAAAGAGTAAATGCACTCATTACAATCAAACTAATTTAGAGA
>JANRMT010013594.1:25506-44717 GCA_026402145.1 Polypterus bichir lapradei | reverse complement strand
GTTTAACTTTTTAATAAAAGGTGAGCTTTTAAGCCTGAGAAATCACCCTGTAAATGCACACGTTTTAATGCACATGTGTTAATATATATGCTTACACAGTATTAAAAGACACTCAACAACATCATTTACCTTCGTTCCCACGTTTGAGTCGTGCTGTAAATTCTTACTGTAAATATAATTGACAAATAATTCGGTTAATGAACTTGTGAAGAAGGTGGAGCTGGAGTATTACGTCACTTCATTAATGAAAATGCCGTGATGTGCGGGGGGGCGGGGGGAGTGTGGGGGTTGACGGAGAGCTGAAGACGGATGGCAGAGATAGGAGGGTGGATGACAGAAAACGGACATCGGAGAACTGAGAGCGGACGGTGGTGGAAGGAAGGAGGGAGGAGAGGGGATGGGGGAGGGAGGAGGGGTGACGGGGGATTCCTCGCAGGGAGGAGGAATATTTTGTCGGAGGTAGTAGGAATGATGGAGTTTTCTCGGAGGGAGGAGGATGTCCTAAAATGGACACTGTACAGGGGAGGGCGGGGTGCATTAAACCTTCTCCTGTTATCTCTACAGACCAGCCGCGTGAAAATGTCACTTCCGGTTCCGGCGCCCAGGCTGATGTCAGAGAAACATCACTTCCGGTTAACATACATCACTTCCTGTCTGACCATTTAAAACCGCCATCTTTTCCATCCTTTATCAGTTCTGTCTTGGACTCTCTACAATCAACTACTCTGTTGAATGAAAAACAAACCTTTGCAGCTAGGAATATTATACGGGTGGCTGCCCCAAACCTTTTTACGTGTGTCGAGTCTCTTCCTTTGTACTATATATATATATATATATATATATTTATATACTGAGTATACTTTGTACATAAAATATATGTTGTTGTACCTTACATAGCTGAGTAACCTTTATGGCACAATAACAATTCAATACATTTAGGGTCACTACAGTATTTGGATTTAATAATCTTCATGTGGGACAAGGCTGACTCACATAGATAAGTAGAGCTGAATAATGCAGTCAAGGAGGTAGCACATTTCCTCATGTTTGGGTTCTTTTCCTCTATGAGTAAGTTCCAAAACTGTCCATGATCCCCAGACTTCAGCTGAATGTCATCCTGTAGTGTCCAAATCTCATCCTCCACTGTTGAGGAGTTTTAGGTGAAACAGTGTTGCAATTTTTGATGCAGGTGAATCACCCTCAACATCTTCCCTAAATGGATAGCACTTAAATGTAGCGATTGGCTCAAGTAAAGCTGTGTCTTGAAACCGTCTGTCAAAGTCTGACAGACAATTTTCAATCTGCTGTGTGTAGCGAATGCTGTCAAGTTGCGCACACGCCTTCCATTGCATCTCCAGCTCTGACACGAGGTTTTGGATGTTCCCCAAATCAAGGCACTGAAAAATGACAGCTGTCCGATTAACTGCAATTTTAGTTCCCTCTCTTTTCTCTTTCTCAGATCGTTTTTCGGAAGGAAGTCAGTTTCATAGTTTTTATGAACAGTTTGAAATTGCCTTACCACATTTTCGTTCTTTGGAATAGCAATGATAGATTGACAGATCAGACAAACGCACTTCGATTGTGACATTGTGAAAAAAAAAATCCTCTTCCAATTCCACATCCAGCCCATACCCACCCCCCAAGCATTTTTTTTTTAAATCCCTTCTTTAGTTGATATAAATTGGAAGGCTAATTAGATCACTTAGATAGCCGGAGTTTTACAGTAGCTCGCGCGTTTGATCATGCGTGTGGGATGACCAGTGTGTTAGGAGAAAAGAGATCTCAGACTGGCCGCCCTGTATGTCAATCAAGTGGCAAATGCCATAGGGAGGATATATGATAGACTAATGTTTTGAATGCAACGCGATCTACCTGCACTACCTTTGCAATCTACCGGTCGATCGCGATTGACGCATTGGGCACTCCTGATGTAGACTCCCAACAAGGTGTATAAACAACTCCAAGATGATCAATACAATTGAATGCACCTGAGGCAAACTTACAGTGTCATTGCAAATGATCTGAATACTTGTGTCAGTGCAATATGTCATTTTTTTATGTTTAATAAATTTGCAAATTTTCATTTTGTCATTTTTGAGTATTCAGTGTTGCTTGATTTGGGGAAAAATGAACTGAAACAAGTTTAGCACAAGGCTGAAAAATGTGAAGGAGTCTGAATGCTTTCTGGATGCAAGTATATAATTTGCAACTAAAGAAAAGAAGCCTTCTGGGAACTGTCATCTGAGACTAAATGAATACCTGAACCACTCAGGTTGATTCTTTGTATCACCTACATTTTCTGGCATAGGTTTAGGCACAAATTAATATAATTTTTAACAGAGAGTTTAAATCAAGCTTCTCTGTCTGATTGCTATTACTGTAGCTGAGAAGCTGATTTTTATTCCTTGTTTAGTTGCAGGCCCTTGCAAAGTCCTCTATTAGTGTTACACTTGGTTGAAGTAAAGGAATGAAAGTAAAAGAATGCCCACTCACCAAGCCGCTCCCCATAATAATCCCAAGGGTTGAATATGTGGGGAACAGTACAGACATTGAGACAAGTAACAGTTGTATTACTGACATTTTTGATGTTTTTAGATTTCTTCCTATCCTTCATTAAGAAAAGAAGCTAAGAGATTAGAGGGTACCTTTTGTGTTAGGTGCATGACACAGTTCTCTGATAACATTATAAAATAGTTACCCAGTACTAAAATCCAGGGTTACTACAAGCTGAATTTTCTCACCAGATTAAAACTTGCTAAGCATTTCCTAATACTGTAGAGCTTAATGCCAAGCATCTTTTGATTGTGAGAGCAGAACATTGGTGTTCCTAAAGGAGGTCTAGTAAAACTTTAAGGAACTTTTTAGTACGCTTATGATAATGAAATAATACAAAACTTTCAAAAAACATTAACCAAACCTTTAAGGACACAATTGTAGCATATCCCAACATCAAGAAAAATACCATCATTATGTTATGGTCAAAAATTATGTTTATTGACAATAAAGTACAAAAGACAGGAATAAACAAGGGAAAGTGAATAGAAAGTAAAAATAAATTCAGCATATAAAAACCCAGCTACGTACAGAGGCTTTAAATCCCTGTTTACTATCTGTGTTGAGTGGCTGCCTTTCCCCCTTCCCTTTCACAGTACCACAAACATCTGTCTCTTTCTCATCTCCCACTTCTTTCTCACTCTTTCACCTGACCCTGACTTCTGTCTCTTTGGCCAGTGAGATTACACTCAAATAAACTTAGATGTAAGGAGGTTTAAAAAAAAATCTTAGTTTGTCTGTGTGGATTTCTTTCTTATCCCACATTCTTACCCATCTTCATGCTTCTTTTATCCATGGCAATCTCAGACTTACAGGACTCCACTTCATATAACCTTCCCCATAACAGAAGCAATTTAGGGAACAATTACTGCATGCTATTCAAAGGAATCATTTTGCAGAGAAATATATATGCAAATACAGCAGGATTACCAATTTTAAGACCTTCTAGCGTGGGTGCTCTAAATATGAGTTAATACTGCTGAAGCTATAGAGTAGCTGACCAGTGGGGCAGTTGTTGTAACTCACCCCACCCGACTTGCTGTCCCTTTCTGTTTTCTGCAATGTTCTTTTCTATTTCCTCCATTTGTGTGTCTTTTCATAAGGGATCCTATCCTTTGTTACCAAAAATGTACTGATATATTTTCTTCATCTTATCCCATATTTTTCTACTGTCTTTTGATAATTGTACAGCACCAACAGCAGGAGCTGAATAGATTTTGCCTATTCTGTTCAGAATGTTTTAGTATCACAGAATAATATAAACTAAATAAATATTCAAAATACAAAAGTGGGCTAGAAACCTAAAGAAAAATATTATTTTATAAATCGTGACAAACTGTATTTAGCATCTTTCTTTCACATCATTTGTTTCTATGCTGAATTTCTTCTCTAAAAATGTGTAAAAAAAGATTGTAAATTAGAGCAATAATTAAATAAAGAAGATCGTGTACAAGGGGAAATGTCAAAGCCTCGATCAATTACTTTGTTTCCAAGCTTTTTTTATTCTGTTGTAATTGTGAAAATCACAGATACAGCATGTTCCTCTGCTGGCTTACAGAATATCGCTTTAAAATATGTATTATCATAAGGTACTATTCAACAAGGGCCTTCTTAATGTATGATAATGATCACCATTTAGAGTTGATTACTCTGGAGAGTATCAGCTTGTTCATTAAATTATGGCATTCTTTGCAGAATAACTCTAACAAACATATTTCTGCATACATTTCAGAACCATTTATGAAGGAAGCCTACTGTAATTACTTTTGTTAGTAGCTGTATTACAAGTCAGCAATGCACGCATCCTAAATGATTATACTGATAAATTGCAATTTTGGAAGCATGCATGGCCTGCTCTTATTCTGCAGACTGCACTTAAATTTTAATTAAAGTGTAAATAATCTTGATGTATATACATGTTTGAAGTAATTATAGTATTTTGTTGTAATGAAATGTTTCAAAAATCATATAATTAAAATGCCTAGGATGTGAAGTTCCATCCAGAAAAAGAAACCATCATGTATAGTTGACTTTGCCATTGGTGAACTGAAGTGTCAAATAACGGTTTAATGCATTTTTAAAAATCATTAATTAATTCTTTCCTTTTCTGAACCTGTTCATATTTTTTAAAACAGGTATGCTACAAAAACTATTTCCGGAATTAAAATTTATGGAATTGAAAAATATATGTTCTTTCTATATTGAAATCACTTCTTGTTGTCCAAAATAAACAGCTCTGAAGCATTCCAAAAAAATGTAGGCAACATAAATAGTCACATAAGAATAGGGAACTATAAAGACATTATTCTGGCATTGCATACGAAATACAGGAAAAGGTATCTGTAACAACAAATCTTTGAAATGTTGAACGTCAAATAAGTATTTGTTTGATTTGAATAGAATGTACATTTCACATACTTTCTTTGATAATGGTGTAATCTTTTACCCCCTGCAACTTAACATATATTAGAACTTGCTCAGCTACAGTATATTTGTAATATATAAATGTTAATTAGTCAGCATGAACCAAAAGCATGGGCCATTAGAATTGCTTTTAAATTAGAACAATGGTGTATAGTTTTCTGACGGTATGCCATTAAACATGTCCTGTAAGTACAGGTCTGGAACTTAAAGAAATGAAGCAAGATATTGAAGCCTTAAGCAGAACTATCTTAAACAGAACTATCTAAATGAACTTTTCCTTTTTTGAATTGTCAATGTTTTTTTTATATTCGTATGAACTGTTTTTGCCTTGAATATTACTAAAATGTTTGAAACAAAGATACTTGCACTGTGGAATCTTTTGCATCAGTGCCACACTCATTGCCTGAACAGCTCTAAAAAGCAAGCTGAAACTGAAGAATTTTGGAAACTTTGTACAAATGTAGCTATAGTATATACTTTTAAACACAGTACAAAGTACAAAGTTTTTTTCTAAAATCTGGAAACTGTAAAATCATTGGTTTATATGACACATAGCAGCAACTCTGAACTCAAATTTTAATTTCAAAAATTTCATAAGGATATTGATGATTAGATTGTGCACAAGGGCTTCTTATTCAGAATTTCAAGTGTTTAGCAAATTCTTACATAGGGTAAGCTTTTAATACAGGCCTAATACTGAATTCTAATTTTCACAATCAGTTCATAGGAGGTCAAACAAGTGGTATGTTTCTGCCATTGACAAGTCTGAGAGGTTGGCTTCACTGCCGTTTTTTGACAAATTATGTCAATGTACACAGCTTTTGTGCCACAAGCTTTACATATACAGGGAGGCACACAAAAAATAGCCCTGTGTATGGTAAAGAGCCCTGTGAATTGTATTCATCTAAGTATTTATATGATAGTAGCCAAGGAAAGACCTACTTCCTACCTTGGACTGGCTCCTGAATTGTTCTTAGTTCTGTAGAGATGGACTCTGGGTTTCTGGGACAATATAGAGTGGTTTTAGAAAATAAATGTATGTAACACCCTTGCAAGTTACTGTTAAAAAACAAAACAAACAAACTTCTTTTAAGTGTGAAAAATCAGGAATTAATGAACACAATATTCTTTAATCCACTTAATCCAATTCAGAGTCTGGATTTTATTTCAGTAGAATCAGGCATGAATCAGCCCAATGTAAGGTGCAGGCCTATTAGAGGCAAGAATTAATGACATAGAAATATCTTGTATGTACCTATACACAGTATCAATGCACATCAAACTTCTGCCGATACGTATACGTAACAAGAAAAGGTCAATTTAATGTCTGATTGCTTTTCCAACAGTATTTGTTCAAGACAGGAAATGAAAAGGTTAAAAATAACATAATAGCCTTATCAAAGAGTCTTATGAAATATGATTTTTTTCTATAATTATTACTTGGCATATGCTTCACATTTGTTTAAACATATTTTTTTTATTATGCACTGAATTGCATAAATGGATGCAAATATTTCTGTGATTCTTAAATTCTAGTCATTCAGTATTTCAGAACATCTCAGATTTTACTACTAATTTCTGTTTTTATTATTTCTGAAAGAAAATGGGGTCAGGGTTACAAGATCTCAATGCAATATATGGCTGCAAAAATTACAAGACATGTTTTGATTATAGAATAATTATGTTTGAGCTAACTAAAAGAATTGTGCATTTGTGATACTTTAAAAAAAGTTTTCCAAGCATGCAATTTACTGTGTTCAAAAATAATATTTTAACAAATGTTACTACTTAATAGTGCATTATCAATTTCATAAAAAGTAAAAATGGCGCTTGTATTTTAAAAACTATAATTGAAAAACTGCATTTAGATGCCCAGTTGCATGATGTTGCTTGATGCTCCGAGTAGAACATGCAAATCATAAGATTTATTTAAAAATGCAGCTTCTTTACAACAAAAATCTACTGAAGAATGTTGAATCTGCTGTAAAGTGAGTTGACTCAAAGTATACTGGATAATCTCTTATTTCAATTATGGCACAACGATGCCTGTTCCCTTATTTCCAACAAGCCTATCGACATAAGTCACTTGATTGAACTTCCACTCTCATAGTAAAGCTTGATAGTTGATTCAGTGAGAGTATGAGCATTCAGCATTAACTTTCTACAAGATCAGCATGGCCAAGTCAGGTGAACTTCAGTCATGCTGCAAATGCGCCTTTAACATAATATGGAGCATTAACTTTCTCATTGATCAAGATGAAAAAAAAAATGCCGAAGAATTCAGCATTTCACGGTTGATTTAGGAAAAGACTTAAAAGATGAGTTCTTGGTTTAAATCAACTTCTGCCTCTGTAATGTGTTCCAGTGAGCCTCATTTAAGTATTTTTTGTGATGATGAAATTGGAGCACCACTCAGGTTTTTACAGCCAGAAGTGAAATGGTAATATACTGTATATACTCAAAATGTGGTAGCGTGGTGCTTAGTACTGTTGCCTTGTAGATCCAGTATTCTGGGCTTGAGTCCTGCACTGTATTATTGTTCATGTGGACTTTTCTAATTCTTCTTGTGTCTGTGTGGATTTTTCTCACGCATCATCAAAAACATACTGGTTGCGTTAATTGGAGATTCAGAATTGGGTTCTGTGCCTTGACCAGAGAATGTTTCTTGTCTTGCTACTGGGAAAAGCTCTAGACGCTCACCACTGTGAATGTTATGTTATATGGTCATACAATAATAATTATAACCAAGTTCAAATTTAGATATTAAAAAGAAAAGTAATCCAGAACCAGCAGCAACAAAAAAGTCAATGAATACAGTCTTATACATTGAATGCAACACACTCAAACACACACACACACATATTTATAAATGGTTAACAGTAAGGCAAAGAAACTATATATACACTTAAGAAATAATAAGCAAACCGTATATTTAAAAGAAAACTATTTTCTGAAACTGTCAAAGGCAGCGCAATATAAAAATGAAAATGCCAAGACGTATATCCTTACCTTTGCTCATAAATTAAACTCATGTTACCAAAAACCAATATTTTTTTTATGAAATTGTATTTAGAATGCATCCAGCAGTAATGAAGTAAATAAAATCCCTCATTATATGTTGCCTCCATTTGCAGTAATCAAACTGCTAAGCAGACTGAAAAAACAAATGAGTGAGCTTTAAGTATGTTCAGACCACAGAACTGGATCGCAATTACCTTCAGTCAGCTCAGCCAGCCACTTATTTCAAATGATTTCCCTACTGCCAACATTTCTAGCACTGTTGCCAAACACAACAGTTAACCTGTGATTCCGAAGAAATTGATTATGCCCCTGCTTTTTAATGGTTTGCATGTCTTGACACCAATTTTTTAAAAAACGTAAATATGTGTTAAACCTGAGTCCTTCGTGGTAACATCTGCTTTCAGTGTTTACCTGCTTTATTGTTTCTTGCATCTAAAATCAATTGTATGCAATTGTGCTTATGGATCCTAAGCACAAAACTGAAGCTTTCCTTTTTTATTCTGTTTTTAACTGTTAAACACAGTATGTACCTGCAAAACAGTTTACTTTGCAAAAAAATTAAACTGATTAACATATGTGTCTATGGATTGTTGCGTTTTGCACATTAAAACTTGAAGTAATTTTACAATGAAAATGTACTTATAATTTGCTTTCTGTACATTCCTGTAGTTGTGGTATTAGGTAATATAGAAAGACAATATCTGGATGGAGCTTTTAATGTATTTTTTATTCCAACTATTTTTAGCTTGTACAACTGACCTTCTTGAGTTTTTCTATTTAACATTCTGATTGGCTCTGTGAAAAGCAGGGCATTATGTAGAGTTGTTGAAGGGAATACATAGAGGTAGAAGTTTTGTAGGGGTTGTGTAGCAGTGCAAAGGTTATATTGGGATACATGTTGAGTGTCCAAGTAATCTGATGCATATTAAAGCCTAAAGTAAATAAATTCTTTATATTTTACTTTTCTGAAGTGTCTCTTAATTTTCCCTTTAAATAGGAAAGAAGCAGTTTTAGTTAATGACATCATTTTTAGCAAAGAGTTTCATATTTGTTGTAATACTAAAGCCTGGGCTAAACAGATAACAGATACAATAACATTCCTTTGACTCAGATTCCTCCTGATAGTTGTACCTGCACTGTTTCCATAATTCAAGCATTACAGGCTGAAAAGGCAGACTTCTAGTAATATGTAGTGATCTGCTTTTACTGTAATCATTAGTATAGATATCAATTGGGGCCCGGCCATTTTTATTTTAAAAGTGAATCATCTGTAGTCATTTTATTAATGCAGAGGCCTACTTGTTCTTACCTTATTTTGTTAGCCAAGTTTTATTTTTTAATCCTTTATTCGCCATATACAATTTCTTACATTAGGTAATTGTCATTTTTCACATACCCCAACTTACTCTGCAGAGAGTTTTACAGTCAGAGTACAGGGTCGACTATTTGTACAGAGCCCCTGGAGCAACTGAAGGTTAAGGGTCTTGCTCAAGGGCCCAATGAAGCAGCATTCCTTCTGTCTCTGCCAGGATTCGAACCAGCAACCTTCGAGTTAGCTGGCCAGATCCTTTAGCAACAGAGCCTATTTACTCACCAATCACGATAAAGTAATCTTATTAGATTAATTTAATATTTATTAAACATGAGAGCTATCGCCCTTAGCAAATGTTTGTCTTTTTAATTGGACTGTGGAGTTTCTTTAAATTAAGAAGGGTCTAACATAGTCTCATAATGATACTGTTGATTTAATTATGTATTACCCATGTTATCATTCATAATGTAATTATCCCTCCTGTTATTGAAACAATTTCAGTTCATTATATTAATTACTTTGGATTTATTTGGTAATAAACACTCAATTTAAAACCAATACCATGAAACAATAATAATAGTATTTTAAGATTTATTGACATTATGGAAATCTAAAATCCAAATTTCGAATTTAATAATAATGTTAATCAGCTGTCATGTAATTACTATTCACATTTTAAACAAGGTTTAAAGAAAGCTGCTCTTCTGTAAACAATCATAATGAAAGTGTTAATGAAAGTGAAAAGGGACTCGCCTTGGTTTATTGATAACATTAACATACTGGGATGCAGGAAAAGAGAATGTTAGTGGAGATCGATTAAGTTTACAAAACTGAATGACATTATTTGTGTTTCAATTTGGAAAAAAAAACAAGTTTTTTAAAGTGTGGGAATTCTTTAAACACTATGTCAAAAAAGAAAACTTTAAATTCAAAAGGTTTATTTATTTATTTTTTATGAATAGGTCTTGGAAAGCATTTCATTTTTTTTTTCAAAAAGAATTGACTATTGTAAGGTTTTATGGTCAGACTGTACAGATCATACATTTAGTACACTACAGGTAATTCAAAACACAGCAGCAAGAGTCTTGCTTAACTAGAAGTAATAAATTCAACCAAATACTTCAAGTTCTTAAATAATTTTACTGGTTTCCAAGAAGTTAAAAGGTGAATTTGTTTTACTCTCAGAATTAAAAATCTTAAATTATCTAGCGTCTCCTTACCTTATACAACCTATTAGTGATTATACTCAAGGATATAGATGGCTATCTCAAACTTTATCCATCCATCAATTTTACAATCTAATTTTCCAGTTCATGGTCCTAGGGTGCTGAAGCCTTTGTCAACAGCATTTCACACAAGGTGGGAAATAACCTTCCAATATTGTGTCAATATATCTCACACAGATAAACTAAGATAATTTAGAGTAACCTGGCCCTGATAAACACATTTTGCCACAATAATTGGAAGCAAACTTATGCCAATGTGCTGTGTGCGGAGTGGGATTCAAATGTAGGACACTGTAGCTGTGGGATGTATAATAGTTCAAAGATAAATAAAATTAGTATGAGAAGGCAGAACATTAAGAAACAGAGCACACAGACACTGGAATCATTTATTTGCCAATATTATCCAAGTTCTTGTGTCTCAGTTTTTAAATCAAGGCCCAATACCTATTACCTGTTGCATGTCCTTGTTTGAGCTACTTCTGAAGCTTATCATATTCATCCATCCATTATCCAACCCGCTATATCCAAATACAGGGTCATGGGAGTCTGCTGGAGCCAATCCCAGCCAACACAGGGCACAAGGCAGGAAACAAACCTCGGGCAGGGTGCCAGCCCACCACAGGGCGCGAACACACACACACAAACATCCAGCACACACTATGGACAATATTTTGAATTGCCAATGCACTTAACCTGCATGTCTTTGGACTGTGGGAGGACACTGGAGCACCTGGAGAAAACCCACGTAGAGCACGGGGAGAACATGCAAACTCCACGCAGGGAAGTGAAACCGGGTCTCCTAACTGGCACCTTTCACTGCGCCACCGTGCCGCCCCCCATTCAAACTTAAAAGGTTTAAATAAAACAGAAATATATACAGTACCTTTATTTTTCTCCTAACTGCGAGGCAACAGCACTATCCACTGCGCCACCGTGCCACCGCTTCTCATATTGCTTTCTCTAATTAACTTTTATTAATTTTAGTAATTTTTTTCATGAAACATCACTAAAGCCCATTTTCTTCCTCTTCTCTGCCACAGTGACTTCACATTAAGATGTACCAATTTCCAGACGTCTGTGTACTAAAATTAATACTTTTAACAGTTGAAGTGATCAGAGTGAGCTAGAATATGGAGTTTAAAAATACAACACACACACATATATATATATATATATATATATATATATATATATATATATATATATATATATATACAGTGCATCTGGAAAGTATTCACAGCGCATCACTTTTTCCACATTTTGTTATGTTACAGCCTTATTCCAAAATGGATTAAATTCATTTTTTTTCCTCAGAATTCTACACACAACACCCCATAATAACGTGAAAAAAGTTTACTTGAGGTTTTTGCAAATGTATTAAAAATAAAAAAATTGAGAAAGCACATGTACATAAGTATTCACAGCCTTTGCTCAATACTTTGTCGATGCACCTTTGGCAGCAATTACAGCCTCAAGTCCTTTTGAATATGATGCCACAAGCTTGGCACACCTGTCCTTGGCCAGTTTCGCCCATTCCTCTTTGCAGCACCTCTCAAGCTCCATCAGGTTGGATGGGAAGCGTCGGTGCACAGCCATTTTAAGATCTCTCCAGAGATGTTCAATCAGATTCAAGTCTGGGCTCCGGCTGGGCCACTCAAGGACATTCACAGAGTTGTCCTGAAGCCACTCCTTTGATATCTTGGCTGTGTGCTTAGGGTCGTTGTCCTGCTGAAAGATGAACCATCGCCCCAGTCTGAGGTCAAGAGCGCTCTGGAGCAGGTTTTCATCCAGGATGTCTCTGTACATTGCTGCAGTCATCTTTCCCTTTATCCTGACTAGTCTCCCAGTTCCTGCCACTGAAAAACATCCCCACAGCATGATGCTGCCACCACCATGCTTCACTGTAGGGATTGGCCTGGTGATGAGCGGTGCCTGGTTTCCTCCAAACGTGACACCTGGCATTCACACCAAAGAGTTCAATCTCTGTCTCATCAGACCAGAGAATTTTGTTTCTCATGGTCTGAGAGTCCTTCGGGTGCCTTTTGGCAAACTCCAGGCGGGCTGCCATGTGCCTTTTACTAAGGAGTGGCTTCCGTCTGGCCACTCTACCATACAGGCCTGATTGGTGGATTGCTGCAGAGATGGTTGTCCTTCTGGAAGGTTCTCCTCTCTCCACAGAGGACCTCTGGAGCTCTGACAGAGTGACCATCGGGTTTTTGGTCACCTCCCTGACTAAGGCCCTTCTCCCCGATCACTCAGTTTAGATGGCCGGCCAGCTCTAGGAAGAGTCCTGGAGGTTTCGAACTTCTTCCACTTATAGATGATGGAGGCCACTGTGCTCATTGGGACCTTCAAAGCAGCAGAAATTTTTCTGTAATCTTCCCCATATTTGTGCCTCGAGACAATCCTGTCTCGGAGGTCTACAGACAATTCCTTTGACTTCATGCTTGGTTTGTGCTCTGACATGAACTGTCAGCTGTGGGACCTTATATAGACAGGTGTGTGCCTTTCCAAATCATGTCCAATCAACTGAATTTACCACAGGTGGACTCCAATTAAGCTGCAGAAACATCTCAAGGATAATCAGGGGAAACAGGATGCACCTGAGCTTAATTTTGAGTTTCATGGCAAAGGCTGTGAATACTTATGTACATGTGCTTTCTCATTTTTTTTATTTTTAATAAATTTGCAAAAACCTCAAGTACATTTTTTTTCATGTTGTCATTATAGAGTGTTGTGTGTAGAATTCTGAGGAAAAAAATGAATTTAATCCATTTTGGAATAAGACTGTAACCATAACAAAATGTGGAAAAAGTGATGCGCTGTGAATACTTTCCGGATGCACTGTATACGCCTTAAACAGAACTTTTCTTAAAACCAGAACTTTACTTTCCAATACCAAATTTTTCTCTGTTTTTGTGTGAACTGCTTTACCTTGAATATTTACTAAAGCTTTTAAAAACTAAGATATTTTGTCTGTGAAAATCGTTTCAACATGTCAAGCTATTGCTAGAATCCCACAAAGCAAAGTAAAGCTGCAGAACTTTGGTAATTTTGGGTAAATGCAGCTACGGTCTGGTTATGCTAATGTATAAAAGTTGTGTAGTTTTTCTCCTTTTTTTCAAATACAAATGGTTTAATTTGTTAGAAACATTTTCCACTTGAGAAAATGTCAAAATGTTTAATACAATATTCAAAAATGTTCTGAAGTACCAGAGCTGAGAAGTTCATTACAGTACTATACTGAATATTACCTTTTCCAACATTGAAATTCAAGTGAGTCAGAATTGAGCTTTATAGCAAATGCACTTGTTAGAGCACTCAGGGAGAAAAGTTACTTTCACCCTCTTGTGCACTTTTTCAGCTAAATGGTATACTTTGCCTTGCAAATTATATAAATGTGAGTACTGCATAGAAGCAGTTTGCCATTAATATTAGAAAGAACAGGGTCAAATTAACAGGAAACTGCATGAATGTAAACTTTTTGACTTTTTATTATGGAACATTACCCATCCAATGGTTTTGATTTTGAAGAGCATTTCACACCAATGTATTATCTGCACAAGATCATCAGTGTCAGCCGGAAAATGGAATCTGTCACATTGGATGAGAGTAACAGTCATTTTTAGAAAAGTGAAATCAAATTGTACTAGAGAGAGAGGTAATATTAAATTAGAGTTAATCAAAACAGTCAATGACTCAGAAGAATCGTCCAACATTATTCAGCAAGACGTGAGAAAATGTACTTCTGGCGATGAAGGAAATGGTAGTGTTCAGGTTTATTAAGAATACGAGAAATGGTGCGGAAATTTAATTTGCTCCACCTACGTGTTTTCGTCAGTGCTGCTTTGTAGACTCCTTTAATTCCTCTGCTGATTGAGCACATTTTTTTGCACTTGAACTGAAATCTGAAATGTTTTTAACTTGATATAATAGGTTAAATATGGACTGATAGCTTTATATATTTATTTTTAAACTATACACCAGCTCCCAACTGAGTTTCATCAGACGTTGACAATGATGAATTACCTGGGGTAGGGTGATAACATTGACCCCATACAGGTACAAACAGCAGGAATTTCTTATTTGTCTTGTGAAACTAGAGAACAGTGATGTCTCGCAATTGCTCAGGCTATGTCTCTAAATAATGTCTTACATTTTTTATTATTCTTTAGCAAACATAAGATAGCAAATGTGCCACCTTATTTGGGAACTGACTTGAGAACATACAAGCTCATTCAGGCTTTTTATATAACATTATTTTGTGTTCTACATTTTTAAGAGATTTACAACATACATTTCTAAATAAATAAATACATCTAGGGCACAACTAGATTAGTTGAATAGCTTAGAAGATTGAACCATTGATTGTTTTGTTTTCAGGTCAGCTATTTAGCCACTGAGCTATTCAGCTTTCATTGGTGCCACACATTCCTTTAGAACATAAATACAATTTTAAAGATAGCAAAAGTGTAAAATACACAGGAATAACCAAAAATATAAGTGCAAAGAAAGAAAAACAGTAACATTTCACTCAGTGATATTATATTTTGTGATCTCATAGTGTTCATTGCATCTGAGAAATAATGCAACTGTCTATGTGATGGACTGACATGCCGTCCAGGGTTGCTTATCCTGAATGGATAAACTCTGGTCTCCTTCAACCCTGAACTGTATTAAGAGGGATTGAGATGACCAATGTTTGCAAAACATTGCACTTCACTGCACTGACACTATTTATGTGGATAATTTATGTATTTGGAAAATAAATAATACAGGAAGGAATTTGGTCTATCCTAAATGTAAATTACTGGGTTTGAAAGTTTAATTTAATTTTTGGTGTCAATATAATTTCCAAACTTGAAGGTTACAAAAGTAAGGATAGTGTAGAGTAACCATTTTTCTGCTTGTTTTGGAAACATAGTGTTAGTATTTCTAAATAAAACCAACTGAGAGTCTGCCTGGACATAATCTTATGACATATTTTTTCAGATGGCTTTGAATATTGAAAGAAATACACAAAATGATACTGACATAGTAAGGTGGATGAGGCATAAATTCCACTGACTGTTTAGAATAACAGCATCTGAATATTTTGAATGCTAAAAAAATCTTACTTCTGAAGCTGTTTTGCAGTTTTCATTGACTAAATTTTAATAGTATTTGTATATCAATAGCATTTTGTCCACATGATAACTGCCTTACTAATCAAAGCACAATTTTCAATTTATAGATTTTCTTACTGTATAGGGGATATTGTAACCTTTACAGCTGACATATTTCAAGTGATTGGCATTAGCCGAAAGCCATGTCCAGTTCAACAGGAGTGTGCATTCTGGGAAAGCTTAAAGGAGAAACTGAATTTATAGTGTTTTGCTTAGTTAGATAGTATGGCTTTTGATTCCCATAGGAAAATAACCTTGATTATGAGATTGTGATAAAGCTTTTGTAAAATTTTCTATGTGTTTTGAGAAACTAGAAAAATGTTTGCACACTGTGCTAACAGAGATTAAAACAAGCAAGCCAGGTGTTTTAAGCGTGTGAGAATGAAGGGTGGAGAGCCACTGTCTTCTTAGACACTTGTCAGCTCTTTCTCAGCTGCTGCTTGAAAACAGACATTTTAGTTCAGTTGCTGTTTTTCTGACACTTTTGTATACGGTTCAGCTCAGTTACAAAAATACACACTTTTGCTACAAGGAGCCTTTCTCTTTCTCTGCTGCTTTGTAAATAGTGAAAGAAACAATTAAATTGAGCTTTCTCTTAGCTGTTGAACACTTAGAAAAGAGCTCTGCGCCCAGTTAGAAAAGTTTTCTTTTTATTTTTTTGATTCGGTGCATTCAGAAAATATTTAGACCAGTTCACTTTTTATATATTTTCCTATGTTGCAGCCTTATAATAAAATCATTTAATTGAATTCCCACAATAATCAAAGTCTGACTGAGACACTCATGGACTTTCAGAGAGCTGTCCATAAGCCACTTCTGTGTTGCCTTTTCTTTGTGTTTAGGGTCATTGTCCTGTTAGAAGGTGAATCTTTGTCCAGAGTGCTCTGGAGTAGGTTTCCGTTAAGGATACCGCAATTCCTTGCTCTCTGGCCAAACAGTTCAAACTTGGTTTAATCAGCCCAGAGAATCTTGTTTCTCAGAGTCTGAGAGTTCTTTAGGGACTTTATGTGTCTTTTACTGAGGACATGCTTCCATCTGGCCACCCTGCTATAAAACCCAGATCCGTGGAGTGTTAGTCTGATGGTTATACTTTCTCCAAAACAGGAGATTCCCTTTTTCACCTCTCTTAGCAAGCCCGTGGTCCTCTGATTGCTCAGTTTAGATGGACAGTCAGTTCTAGGAAGAGCTGTGGTTGTTCCAGACACCTTCCACTTAAGAAGTAATGATGCCACTGTGCTCTTGGGAACCTTCAGTGTCGCAAGATTTGGTTTTTAATCATATCAGTGTCTTGACACAATCCTGCCTTTAAGGTCTACAGGTCTACTCCTTTCACCCTATGGCCTGGTTTTATACACATTGTTAACTGTCTGATCTTATATAGCTAAGGACAGACTGGCATTATCTATTTTGCTATTATCAGAACACAAGTTCTGGGCTTAAAAAAACACTGCCGGACACTATTAATATCAGATTCGTCTTGATTTGAACTCTCTTTAATATGTAGCTTCTGCACCTTATCATATCAAACTAGCAATCACAGGCTAAGTGGCTTCTCAGAGATCATTCTTCAAAGTACCATCCAAATACCCAAGCTCAAACAAAGAACCATAATTCAAAGACTGGTTTTGATGGATGAAACATTGCTTCAGAAAGTCTCATGTGTACACAAGAAGCCAATAGCAAGACTCTATTCCTTCCTTTAAAAACCCTTGCACACCCCAAATCTTCAGTCTCCTATCATACTAAATGCTTTCAACTTGGCTGTAACTTCTGCTGTCTGTAGTGGAGACCCATTGCCTATAGTGTTTGGCTGTAACAAACTTTGGAGCAATCCTTTTTACTCTGAAGGGCAATCTGGTGCTGAACTGAAAGGATGGAAAGTGCATGACCAGAGAGATAGACCTTACATAAAAAACATCCATTTGCCTTGCTTATTACAGGAATTGACTGATCACCAACTGCTCAGCAAGTGTAATTTTGCTAGCAAATAAGGACATTGTGTGTCAAAACCTCAAAAAGAAAACTGCACTGCTGCTTACATCCAGACAGTGCAATCAGGGCAGAGAAGGAGAACTCCTGAACAAAGAAAGAAAAGCACACTTAAAAACTTCCCTCACATATACTGGAGAAAGCCAATCAGGAAGGAAAAAGCATCATTAATCCATCCATCTTCTTTCGCTTATCCGGGGTCGGGTCGTGGGGGCAGCAGCTTGAGCAGGGATGCCTGGACTTCCCTCTCCCCGGCCACTTCTTCTAGCTCTTCTGGGGGAATCCCGAAGGCATTCCCAGGCCAGACTTCCCCAGGGCCTCCTCCCGGTTGGACGTGCCTGGAACACCTTGCCAGGGAGGCGTCCAGGAGCATCCTGCTCAGATGCCCAAGACACCTCATCTGACTCTTCTCGATGTGGAGGAGCAGTGGCTCTACTCTGAGCCCCTCCCGGATGACTGAGCGTCTCACCCTATTTTTAAGGGAAAGCCCAGACACCCTGCGGAGGAAACTCATTTCAACAGCTTGAATTCACGATCGCGTTCTTTCGGTCACAACCCATAGCTCATGACCATAAGTGAGGGTAGGAACATAGAACAACTGGTAAATTTAGAGCTTTGCCTTACGGCTCAGCTACTTTTTCACCACGACAGACCGATGCAGAGCCTGCATCACTGTGGATGCCGCATCGATCCGCCTGTCGATCTCACGCTCCATTCTTCCCTCATTCATGAACAAGGGGCAGGATCTCGCTCCCAACCCTGAGAGGGCACTCCACCCTTTTCCGGCTGAGGACCATGGTCTCGGATTTGGAGGTGCTGATTCCCATCCCAGCTGCTTCACACTCAGCTGCAAACCGATTCAGAGAAACCTGAAGATCACGGCCTGATGAAGCAAACAGGACAACATCATCTGCAAATGATGCATCAAATACCACAAAACATATGTTCACCCAGTTTAATTCCAAAAACTATTAGTTGTAAGTCATTAGTTAGGGTAAATCCATCTAATGTATTATGGTATTGGTATAACTGTAACTGAAACATAACTTTTGTGAAGAATGTCTTTAGCTGTTATAACCTTCATCCTAAATTCACTAGGACTGTTCAGCGCTGCATTTTACACGCACACATGGAGGTTGGTGGGGTAATCCAGTGTTGACAGGCAGTGAGCAAATGAAGTCCATAGTGCTGGCAATAGTTGCTTAATAACTAGCTAAACAACTTATATTTCTTAACCAAGTTAATTGAAAGATCAGAATTCATATGTCATGTGCTTTTTTCCATAACAGAGAAATCTGTTATAATCTATTTAAGCCAAGAGATTATAATTCATAACTTGTGTGCCTTTTTCTATATATTGTACTGTATATATCTATATCTATTTCTTTTTTGTTCTCTCTATCTCTCAAAGTATGGTGTGGACTGCCCCTTTTTTATAGGGAACCCAGAAAAGTGCTCCAGCTGTTCCATGATGATATATATATATATATATATATATATATATATATATATATATATATA
>JANRMT010013594.1:4805-14918 GCA_026402145.1 Polypterus bichir lapradei | reverse complement strand
ATAGATAGATAGATAGATAGATAGATAGATAGATAGATAGATAGATACTTTATTAATCCCAAGGGGAAATTCACATACTGTAGCAGCAGCATACTGATAAAAAACAATATTAAAGAGTGATAAAAATGCAGGTAAAACAGACAATAACTTTGTATAATGTTAACGTTTACTCTCCCAGGTGAAACTGAAGAGTCGCATAGTGTTGGGGAGGAACGATCTCCTCAGTCTGTCAGTGGAGCAGGACAGTGACAGCAATCTGTCGCTGAAGCTGCTCCTCTGTCTGGAGATGATCCTGTTCAGTGGATGCAGTGGATTCTCCATGATTGACAGGAGCCTGCTCAGTGCCTGTCGCTCTGCCACGGATGTCAAACTGTCCAGCTCCATGCCTACAATAGAGCCTGCCTTCCTCACCAGTTTGTCCAGGCGTGAGGTGTCCTTCTTCTTTATGCTGCCTCCCCAGCACACCGCTGCATAGAAGAAGGCACGCGCCACAACCGTCTGATAGAACATCTGCAGCATCTTATTGCAGATGTTGAAGGACACCAGTCTTCTAAGGAAGTATAGTCAGCTCTGTCCTCTCTTGCATAGAGCATCTGTATTGGCAGTTCAGTCCAATTTACCATCCAGCTGCACTCCCAGGTATTTATAGGTCTGCACCCTCTGCAAACAGACACCTTTGATGATCACAGGGTCCAGGAGGGGCCTGGGCCTCCTAAAATCCACCACCAGCTCCTTGGCTTTGCTGGTGTTCAGGTGTAGGTGGTTTCAGTCGCACCATTTAACAAAGTCCTTGATTAGCTTCCTATACTCCTCCTCCTGCCCACTCCTGATGCAGCCCATGATAGCAGTGTCGTCAGTGAACTTTTGCACGTGGCAGGACTCCAAGTTGTATTGGAAGTCCGATTTATATAGGCTGAACAGGACCGGAAAAAGTACAGTCCCCTGCAGCGCTCCTGTGTTGCTGACTACAATGTCAGACTACAATATAGTAGAAAAAGACTAGTCTTAAAATTAAGAAAGAACTGGGCAGACCACATTTCTGTCTTCAGCAGAGTTGGATGCTGTTGACAGAGTGAGCAGCTTTAAAATTTCTTGGAGTGACCTGCAGTGATAATTTCGGATATGGTCAAGAAAGTTCAATAATATCTTTACACCTTCAGATGTCTGAGGTAAACCTGGAGTTTTCTGCCTGTTTTCTCTAACTTCTACATGTCTATAGTGGAGTCCATGTTCCCTGGTTGCACTACACCCTGGTATGGCACCTGCTCTGCTCAAGATCTGCAGAATGCAGCAAAGGTGACACATAATAGTCTTGACACGCAGCTACGCTCAGTCCAGGACATGTACAACACTCTGCATGTATTCTTGTATACCATGGAAGAAAGAAATATATCCCAAACACCTTCTCTAGAATGACTCTGGACATGTCTACCTACAAAGGACTAACAATAACTGAAAATTCTAAGAGAATAAGTTTTATACCGTCAGAGATTACTGCTATTTCATTCTGAGAACAAAACTCATCCAGAATGTCTGGTTTGTTGAATTTCATATACAGTGCGTGTTCCCATGCCTCCTTGAACTGTCTCACTAAATACAGTATATTAACAAAGACTTATTCACTCAAATAAATGTAAAATTATTTTTCTTTTATTAATTAATTTCCTAGTAATATTTTTATATATACAGTGTATAGTTATTATTTTACTGATATTTCAGATAGATTTAAGCCCAATGGTGGCCCTTGAGCTCCCAAAAATTTAAAAGCTTTGTACAAGGCATTCAAATTAGACATCTCATATCAATAATTATAATGCCTTAATGTGTAAGGAGAGCATTTCCAGTATTTGATACACATTAGTGTTCTGACTACTTTGAAAATAGGAGATAAAAAGCTAGTACTGCTGACTTACAGTTCCAGACTTGGTTCTGAGTCTTAGCCCATATAAGTGTTTGTGCAGGTTTTCCTAGGAATACTGTATTATTTCTACCACATTCAAAACACAAGCATTACATTAGCAACTCTGCATTTTCCTGATATGAGTAAGCATAGGTGTGTGTGTCCTCTGATTGACAGGATTCCTCCCTAGCACCCCAAACTACTTGGACAGGCACTGACTAACCATGATTCTGAACTGGCTAAATAGGATGATGGATGGAAGGAGGGGTGCTTTATTCATTGATATTTTATGCTAATGGTAGGAACATGTTTGACTTAATAATGGCATATATGTACAGGATGAAAAGGCAATTTCTTTCAGTTGTGAATGTGCTCATGTTAAGTTGTTGATATAAAGAAAGGAAACATCTTTACAAACACCTTTAATGGTAACATATTTCCTAGATTTCCCAAAAACATAATAAAAAAGCTATATGGTATTTCTGGTGGGGCTTTTTAAACGTTGAAACATAAAATTATCTTTAATTAAGCAAGGATTTTAATCAAAAGCAGGGACAGAATTAGCCTCTGCATAAAAAAATGGCTGGAATGAAAACCAGTAACCACTGTAGTCCTATAGACAGAATGTCAAGACTGTAATGTTTTGCATACTTTTTATTTTAGTATGATGTTGATGAGTTCCATATTCTTTTAATATGAAGTTTCACCAGATTCCCAAATAGTTGTTCCATTTTAAACTGAAGTAGATGCAACATTGCAGCTCCTCAATCAAATATTCTTAATGGATTCATTTGCATTAAGAAATACAGGTTACCTACAATAACATAACATTTTTAATATTGTGTCATTGAATTCTGGATAATACAGCACTGGAGCCAATTCAAAGTACAAGGCACAGAACAGCCCTGGACAGTGCCAGTTAATCATCAGACCAACACATACAGGACAAAATTAGAATCATCAATTAATGTGGATGGAAAACTAGAATACCCTGTGGAAAATCCTTTGGGAAAAACATCCAAACTCTATATTAATAACATAGGATGTTGGATCTATGAGGGACCTCTGTACCTCTTTGCTGCTCACAGATTACATTTTGTTGATGAATTACCAAAATTACTTTAGTACTATCTATCTAAAACTCTAAGTCCAATGATTCACTCTAATTCAGTGCATGAAAAAATAGAAGGGAGAGAAGAGTTAAACCAAAGCAGAATACCTAGTGAACTAGCTAGGTAAATTGTCTGGGCAAAATTTACAATTGGCAATTTGTACCTTTCATCATCAGTATGATTAAAGTTGTTTTGCCTTCTCTGTTCCGTTTAGCATTGTAACACACAAAACAGACATTTCCTGGTACAGTATGTAATTACTGAGATTAGGGCATAACAAATTTTGATGCAGTGTATGTAACATTACTTGCAAGTTTAATAATTTCTTTGAAAATGTGATGAAAAGCAGCTCTACTAACAATTCAATGAACATTTTTATGTATTTGTTACTATGATAAATTCTTTGTCTGATGTCCAATCGGCTGGACATTCTGCTTTTATCAATTACTTCATCAAGCATGTGTTCTAACCAAATTCAAAGTAACACCTCATAGCCCAACAAAAAGCAACAGGTCAAACTTATTGCAGAGACAGCAAGCTGAATACATTATCATTGAGTCAACAGATAAAGGTAGTGCAATGGTAGTCTAGTAGGAGGCTATTTCATTTAGGAAACTTTAGGAAATTTAGGAAGAAAACACTCTCACACGGCTGCCTATCTACCCATAGCATAGGACATCACTCAGGAGTACAAGTAAATTGTATTTTCAGATATGCATTCTGTAAAACAAATTTTTTGTCTTGTAATATAACGGTAGTAATAGTAGAAATGTTTAAGAGATGATTAATGATTAATACAAACTATAACAATTTAAATTGCAGTGAGATTACTTGCTTTATGCTGTGTTTAACATGAACCAAGCCCGTTTGTATCAAGCAGCTAATGACCAACTGTGCCTTCAGAGAAAGTTACTTGCTCTACACCAGTGGTCCTCAATCACAGTCCTGGAGGGCCACAGTTGCTGCAGGTTTTTGTTCTAACCTGGTTGCTTAATTAGAAAGCAATTCTTGCCAATAATTTAATTTCATGGCTTGTTAGTGCTTTAACTCTGCTATGTCAGGTAATTCTTATATCCTAGATTTTCTTCCCCTTTCTAAGGATATCATCTAAATGATTTGAAGGCTAAAATGGGTGAGTAATTCTCAGTCCTTCACTTTTTTCTCTTCACTTGCCTTCCAAGTATTTAATTAAACCCAATAGTGCACGATAAACACACACAGAGGTGTAAATGGTAACCAGCTAAATGGAGAAATGCTGGTCTCTTTTGCTATTTGCATGTTATTGCTAATTAGGAGCAATTAAAAACCAAGACTACAGCTGTTTAAGACTAAAATAAGCAATAAGGGTTCAAAATCTTAATGAGCGACACAACTAAAGTGAAGCAGAAGTGTTACTTGAGCAATAAGTGCTTCTTATTAAGCAATTGGGTTTGAGCAAAAACCTGCAGCCACTGCGGCCCTCCGGGACCATGATTAAGGACCCCTGCTCTACACAATCATCTCACAGTGGCACATAACTTAGCAATGAGGACAGAGAGTGGAGCAATGCCTCACAATGATTAGTTGGGATTGTAAGTTAAGATAAGAATACAGGTTGAAGTGTCCAAATTTTTAGGTAAAATGCAAAAACCAAAAAGTTAGAATAGTTAAAAAAAAAAAAAACCTCTAACCTATAAAAGCAAAACAAGAAAGGACTAAAGAAGCACATGGAGCACTGTACCTACATTTGTACTCCATTTTTATTTCTCTTCATCCTCCCTTTTGTGACTATATAACTGATTTTGGCATGCAATAGAGGTGATGGGTGGGGCCTTAAAAAATAGCTTGGGGAAAAGTTCTTGTCCTTTCTTAATATTTTGTTTGCAGAATTTAACCGAGACTTGTCCATAATAAAGCTTATAATCAGGCACAATCAAAAGACCTTATCAACATATTATGACCTGTTCATTAAAATGCTTAGTGAGTGATAAAATGAAAAAATGCAGGCTATCCTTAAATTATCAAAGTGTTTAAACTTTAGAACACTTTTTTCACGACTAATATATGTTCATTAAAGGATATCAATGTGACGATTGGCCAATTCATTTTGAACATATGAATAATGTTAAAATGTGCCTTAAGTCTGTAGTAATTCCTATAGTTGTTTTGATTTATGAAGAAAGTATTTTACTTTCCTTTCCTAAGTATATTGCTATAGTTTGGAGGTGTATCGCACTGCCAGCTGTCTGTTCTCAGAAGGGGTATGTTCAAGGAGTAAAGTGCAATCAGAGCAACTGTATTTAACAGAAGTTACAGAAGTTGGGTTGTGGAATCACTCAAAAATTTATTTGTGACATTTTTTGATTAAGATGTATAGTTATTACTGTTTTGGGTTAGCATATTGACTTTAGTTTTGGTTTCACTTTGGACTTTGTGAAAAAGATTAGCAGTCAGGTTCTATCCCTTTTTGCCAACATATTACTGCAGAACTGCATTATGAAATTAGAAAAGCAGGTGGGCTTTGCCTATGTTGTAGTCCAACTGAACTGCTAGTTTTATTAAGATCTTGCTTTTTTTTCTTTGCCTTTTTCTCCCCTTTAGCAGAATAATTGGTCACTATACCCCAATAAATATAAAGCATTACATGGTGAGGAGAGTACTTCATAAAAATGTAAACATTATTGAGATACTTATGGCAGTTAAGCAAAAATAAATGTGATCTTATTAATATTAAAGTATTATAAATTTTAATTATATGTTTTCATGTACTGAATATACAGTGTAGTAAAGAAAATTACAGTCTAAAGTATCAGCCAATCTAAAAGCCATTACTTCAGTTACCAATTCATTGCGCAAATATGGTGTAGCATTAGCAACAAATAATATGTTTGTACATACAAAAAAATTATTTGATCGCTGTAGTGCAAGTATACCAGAGGCAACAAATGACATGCTCAAATATCAATCAGTCCATTCAAAGTACTATATCATGGTGGTGTGCATATAGAATAAGTTATTCAGTTAATAAATGAGGAGGGGTGCTCATTGCATGGCGCAAGGTCTCTACCAGAATGGCATAGACCAGAGGAAAGCCCAATGCAAATAAACACAAATAATACTAGCAGCAGTAGAGGTCCTGCAGGCATAAGTGTGATATTACAGGAGCTCCAAAGGGAGCAGTACACCCTACATGAGAGTACAGGAGTACCAAAGGGGGCAGTAGACCCTGCATATGTGCTATAAGCTGGGGCATCAGTATGGCCATAAGAGAGATGCAGCCTGGGTGCTCCTGCAAATGATTGTCTGTTATAACTACACAAACAGTCAGAGCATGAAATTACTTATTTAAAAATAGTGAGAGCTTTTCAAGATGTGATCCAAATGAGAAATAAGACAGACTGGGCCAGTAAACACTAAATCACCAAGGCAGGCAGAATTCTAAGAATAAGCAAAAATCATAGATCGTTAAGCAGGCAAAAGATCAAATCCAACATAAAGCCAAAAAATAAGTGCAATTGCTTAAGAAGCTAAAATTCCTGTGCTGATAGCTCTTTTTCTGTGAGAAAACAAAGTGTAGATGAACTGTGTCTCTGCCTTTTAAAGGCATTCGCAATGATGTCACATGCACGCACAAATGCAGCTAACAACATGCAAGGTCGTAACAAACAAAAATACAAAACTACGTTGCTGAAGAAAACACCAAAAAAAAGATGACTAGAAGCATTGAAAACAGCAGTTAGCAGGTATTTCTGCTCCTCCATCAAAACAGAGAATCAGGAGCCACCTTAAACATCTGATGTGCTTAAGATCAATAAAATCACAGAGACCTGCTAGAGGAAGCTTTATCCTGGTGTCCCAGAAAAAAAAAATGGAGGACTGGCACCGACCTCAGAAGTGACTCATGAACATAGCCTTAAGTGATGTTAGGGCGAGGTTTAATGTTGCCTCAAGGAGAGATGCAGGGTCAATCTGTAGTTTTGAAGTGAGTAAAGGAGGTAGGTGTAACTGCTTGTTGGAAAGACACCAGACTTGAGGGAGTGTTAACAAGAGAGGGAGAGAGAAACAGACAGTAGATATGAAGGGGATTGTTTGGTACCATTAAGTTGGGCAACTGGTTGGCAAAAAAGGTCAGTAACATTTGTGTTTTTATCCTTCCCTTGCAATATATTAATAAAAATTTGGCCTGCTCAATGTTACCTGTGAATGAGAAAAGTGGTCATGAGGTCTCTTCTACCACAAAGGGGAAATCCATATAATGTGAAATAACCCTTACAGGTTACTACTTTTATCACAAAGAATTCCATAAAATATTATGTATATTCACAATATAAAATGTTGTCAGTGACTGTGCTTTTATGAGTACAAGTAACACTAATAAATTAAGATAAAATGTGCAAGTGCAAACAGAGTATGTTTAGTTTAATGTCTGTCTGTTCAGCAAAGTGGCTGTTCATGTTTGAAGCAATCTTGTACAAAATGGAAAAGTAAAGAAGTATGACCTTATTTTGTTATTCAAATAGATCCCTATGCTAATGAGGTTTGCCAGGTGTCAGATTTGCATTTAATATTAAATGATAATTAATGTAGCACAAATAAAAAAAGATAATTGAAACACTTGCATAAATATACTGCTGATCTGAATCACCCCAAAAGTAAATAGATATCACACCCTTTTAATTCATGCTAATTTATTTTTTGTTCCTGGGAACATATAGATGCAGTCAAGACTTAAAATGATTATTAGTGTAAACCCACTTGCCTAAAACTACTTATGATTTTTGGAGACTCTACTGTGATACACACAATTGACTTGTATTTTCAGGAGGGCTAGCAATAGGCGATAATAACACGCTATACATACTATATCACTTATGTTGTTTGAATGTAATCTGCTGATTTCTTTCATTGGGGCAAGCTGCAAATGTTATAGGCTTTGTCAGGGGCTAAAGAGTAAAAAAGAGAGGAAAAAGCACTGAAGTAAAAAGCTCAGAATGAGACATCTGAAGGGTGAGGCTAAGAGTACACTATACTCCATACACTAAAGCAAGAAATTAGATAAAAGCAAATACACCCGAGGCTGTTATTTCTAAGTTCATCATTCTTTCAAAAGACATAGACAAATATTTATTCAAAATATTTTACCCAGGCATGTGGTATTCATGATTAATAAAGTTCTTTCTTTGTCCTCCATATTTATTTACTCTTCAGTTTGTACTTGGACAGCTCCTTTAAATCACTCTGGAATAATACAGTACTTGTGTTTTACTTTATTTGATGAGCAAAATCACTTGTGATAGATGGCCAGGAACCCTGGCCCGCCGGGACACCTGAAGGAAGGACGTACCGGGAGAGCGGCACTATTCTTCCCTGGGTGCCTGGATGGTCCTTGAACCCTGGAGGACAGCACTTCCGGTATACCAGGATGTGCTGACGGACCAGGGATGGTGTACGCCTGGAGTGCTTCCGGGTGCAAGGGCAGCACTTCCGCCACACTGGGGAGTGCTGCCGGAAGGTCATCATTGTGCACCTGGAGCACATCCGGGTCAAGATAAAAGGGGCTGCCTCACTCCAAATGGGGAGGCGGAGTTGGGTGGAAGAGGACGGAGCTTGCAGTCGTGTCTGTCTGTGGTCGGGCTATCTTTTACACACTATACATATCTATACAGTATGTATATAATCTTAAAAACTAAAAAACTAAAAGCTTAGTTTAGACAGATTCTAAATACTATTCTAGCCATTGGTACAAATTTTACCATTTATTATTTGTCAAAATAAAAGTTTTGCCTTGCTAAAGAGATGCGTCATTTTTATAGTCATAAATTGAAAACATGTGCAGCAGTGACATAGAAACCACTTATTGATGTTTTGGAAAGAATTGTACATCCTCCCTATTTGTAATGCAAAAATTAATTTCTATCCATTCAAATACTGGAACATTTCAAGAGTATAGAGTAATTGTTTCAGATGACGTGAAAGTACAGCAAGGCCATTGGGTAAACTTGGAAAACTTTCAAAGCATAACACAAAAATATTTACATTGCATTATAAAGACATCCATGCCCAGTAGCATAAGGCATGCTTTCATAGTCTGTGATAGGTGCTTAAAATTTCTACATGATCAGTTTTTTAGAAGAACAAACCAGTTCCTTGCTGAAATTTCTTAAAACAAGAAATGAGGTGCCATGACCCCAGAATAGTGATTTCAACTGAGAAGTAAATTTCATAAGAATGATTTATTTTTTTAGATAATGGGACAAAATTATTGAAATCAATAGAAATATTGAATCTATAAATGACACGGCATCCAGGAGAGATGATGCCATTTTGGCTTAAACTGTTTTTTATCATGAATATCTGTTTTCTTTGTAAGTGTTAAATGTAACATGATAGTACTGTTAGGAAAGAGAATAAAATCACATGAATATTTGGTAATTAGCACATAGTAACCTGATAACGATGCATGCTAGTAATACCACTAAAGATCTCAAGTTTTATCACAATTTTCACAGTTCTAATAGAATAAATTGGAGGAAAGGTGAAGGAATAATTCAGTGGTTCCATTTTCAAAGGCTTGTTAAAATGTGAATTTTAAAGGTAACTGTCAGCAAACCAATTTAAAAATACATACATTGCTGGCACACTGTCCAGGGTTTGTTTGTTCCTGCCTTGCGCACTATGCTGGCTGGGATAGGCTACAGTTCCCCCCGTGACACTTTTCAGGACAAAGCAGGTTAGATAATGATTGACTGACATACATTCCTTTATAACTGGTGAAAGTGGTCATGCATTATCTGTCCACATACTATAACATATAACACCTGCTTCCATCACTTTCGTTGAATCAATTTTTATTATTACATGCTTAGTAGTAGAACCAACAATGAGAATAGACACCAGTCGATCACAGAGCACACTCTTTCACCTAACAAACTGACCAAATCTAAATCACTAATCAAATTGTACACAAACATCTTTGAACTTGAACCCTTCAGTATTTCCCATATTGGAATACAAGCCCTGGAATTATATCAAAAAATTCTGCATATAAACTAGGTTTTCTACTTTAACTATGTAAAGATAGATAGATAGATAGATAGATAGATAGATAGATAGATAGATAGA
>JANRMT010013567.1:0-11530 GCA_026402145.1 Polypterus bichir lapradei | reverse complement strand
CAGTTATGAATAATATGCTTGTATGTATCAGACGCTTCATATTTTTTTGCTGCCTTTTCAATTGTGTAATTCGGTTTTTGTTCAGCGCTCTTTGGAACTATTGCTTTTTGTCTGTGCACTGCGTCAGTTCACGTGAGCCGCTCGGTGTACATGCATCGAAGTTTCCCAGCTGTGCTGGTGCCATGTCGTGCTATGTCCATGGCTGTATCTAATGTTACCTAAGTCCCGGCACTTAAAACTTTCTCTCGCAGTTTCGCTGAGTTTGTGCCAAACACCACCCTGACCATCTCATCTTCCTTTGCATAAGCACATTCCTTCACCTGTGAATATTTACCCGTGGCAGCGTTTCTATTGGATTGCCGCTGACGGACGGCCTTATATGGGCAGGCACTAAATTACAAACGCTAGCGGCAGCCTGTCTATGAACTTAATTTAAAGTTTAGGTTTACATCGTGCTTTGTTTCCGAAGTAGCAGAACTCATGAATATGGTTGTATATGTCACTCGCTCACTTCTTATTGTTTCGCTGCCTTCTCAATTATATAATGCATGTTTTCTTCAGCGCTTTTTGGGCCTCTTCCTGGTTTTCTACCTACTGCGTGATTACGTGGGAGGCGTGATGATGTCACACGAAACTCCGCCCCCACGGGTTTCACGCTCATCTCCATTACAGTAAATGGAGAAAAACAGCTTCCAGTTATGACCATTACGCGTAGAATTTCGAAATGAAACCTGCCCAACTTTTGTAAGGAAGCTGTAAGGAATAAGCCTGCCAAATTTCAGCCTTCTACCTACACGGGAAGTTGGAGAATTAGTGATGAGTCAGTCAGTCAGTCAGTCAGTGAGTGAGTGAGTCAGTGAGTGAATGAGTGAGGGCTTTGCCGTTTATTAGTATAGATTATTATTAATAGTGGGCTCCGCCCCCTGCTCGCTTCGCTGGCCCACCCCCGGGTTTGGTTTACTGTATAAACAATTTAAAGAGATTGTTATTTTCATGGGAATTGTTACATATTGATTATTTTCACTTTTACTTTAAAACTTTTGTAAAAACAATATTTGTCATGTATTTCCTGCCCCGGGTGTGGTTAAATCACTTTCTTGCGGCATTTATAATGCTGCTTGCGTTGTGAAGGGGGGGTCTGAACGCACGCTAAAGAGATGCGATTGGTTCAGCTGGTGTCTTGCTATTGCTGTTGGCCAGCTGTGTGTTGTGCTTGTCACGCTTTGTGTCAATCACTTAAAAGCCTGTACAGCAGCTGTCCTTTTGCCACTTCGCGTCTCTGCCGCTCGCTTTGTGAAGGGGGGGAGCTGAACGCACGCTAAGGAGAAGTGCTCGGATCATCTGCTGGCCTTCTGTAGCTGCTGCTGGCAAGCTGCGTATTTTGCTTGTCGTTGTTTTAAGAGCTGGGAGCACCTGAAGTTTGTCTGCCAAAAGCATTCCAACAACTGCTAGGTTAGATGTCAGTGAAGTTGTTTTAAATTGTTTGTAAGTAGGGCGTGTTGTCAAAGTGTCTGTCTGAGATGATCTGGTCTCGATCGCTTCACTCAAACTCCCCCCAGAGTTGCGCTACGCTCCTGCCACTTCGTGTTGTGAAGGGGGGGAGATGAATGTACGATAAGGAGAAGTGGATTTTGTGCTGCTTCTGCCAAGATGCTCTGTCTGCGTGTCGCTCTGCACGTCAGTCATTTAAAAGCCTGTACAGCAGCAGTTCTTGTACCTAACTTGCCTTGTCTTGCGTGACATTAAAATGTTTTATAATAGAGTGTTTACATGTGTTTAAAGTGTGTGGGGTGGGTATTTTAAGGGTTAAACTACAAAAAAAAAAGTTTATTTATATGGTCTTTCTATATCGCGGATTTTCACTTATCGCTGATGGGTCTGGAATGTAACTTCTGCGATAGGCGGGGGATCACTGTAGTACTCTTCACTGAGTGTAGGCACAGAGCACTGTGACAAGTTCTAAGGTAAAATGCCAGTGTACATTTTACAAATTACTTATTACATAATGAATACACATAAGGACACAGATCTGTATAAACACACAGGAAAACAAAGTAGTTTGAAACCCAACAGTATCTGCCTACTAATTAACTGTTTTACTATGGATTAGGGCCAGATGACAACAGAGGACAGGAAAACAAAATATCCATTCAGCAGGATCCCTGGAGAAAATAAACCTCTGGGTATCCATGGTCAATTATAGACAAAGTCAGACATAGTTACAGCCCTGAAGGGCTGCCCAGGACAGGGCATTCTACAGTAGTCTCTGATATGCCATCCAATCTGATAGTATCCAGTGATTACAAGGCTCCTAGTATTGCAAATGAGTTTTCCATGGGCAGGAGAACAGCTTGGCAGTAGAGCAGTGGTGCCAAGTGCCACAACAAGATACAGAGAAGAGAAAAACAATAGAGTAGGGTTAATAAATTGGTTATATTGTCATACAAATGAGTAACAAAAAGAGATGCAATATGCACAGCTATTCAGCAGTTCTAATCAGGAAATTCTACAATGAGTCTGTATTTAAACCTGAAAACCAGAATACCACAGTGGTGCCAGTCCTCAGCTAAAAGCTGCTGCATCAGTATACGTTCTCTGACCTGCCTGTTGCCATTAGTGAAGTTCAAGGAAAGAAACATATCATCACAGCAAATTCCCAGTATCATATTCCTATCCTGCTGACCCTGGGAAATTTCCTTTAGGATACATTTGGACAAACTTTGGCTATTCCATTATCTCATGCTATCTTTGTATTTCTTATCTTGTAGCCATTTGTGAAACTGACCTTTTCATAGTTTGCATATTTCTAAATAATTCATCTTAGAGCCAATAAAGTATTATGATGATGATATACTTTATTAATCCCAAAGGGGAAATTGTCTTTTCACATGACCTTTGGGGGTCAGAGCGCAAGGTCAGCCATTGTTATAAATAGTTTAGTAAAATTTACTGCACATTACTAAACAATTCATCATGGAGTTAATAAATTACAAATAATTTGGTAGTATTTATATTAGTGTTTTTATTTTTCTTAAGAACACATTGTTTTATACTAGCAGTAACAAAAATATATCTATTTATGTTCATATTTTCCATACTGCATTTATTACACCTTTCATTTAAAATAAACAGATGGAAAGAAGAGTGTTACTGAGTCCATTTCATATCACAGAAAAATATTAATTGATATACTTTATGTACACAGAAGATGGCAGTGTTGCTTCACGGACCTCTCAATTCAGAGACCCTGCCTGATAAAATGCAAAAAAGCTTTATATTCAAAAAATGTTTTTTATACTAAGGTTTATTAGACAAAAATAAAATTTGTAGTTTATGCAATTGCATTAGAATTATCTATTTCTTTTGCTGAAAGACAAGCCTTGTTAGATTTTTAAATTTAAAGAGAAACATAGGATTGAATAGATCACTACCCAAGTAGCATAAAGTAGTTGAAAGAATTATAATATATATTTTCATTTATTGTAATAAGGAAACTAATTTGTAAAACAGATGAAGGGACCTTTGTTTTTCATTGCATACAGCAATACAAATTTTAAGAAGAGTGCTTTGGTATGAAATATACATTAACAGTTCAAAAAACACTAATGGATAAATACAGTGCTACCCCATAGTAATATAATCCTAGCCTATCTGACAAATTATGATTATGATAAACAGCATAGAAAAGATTTTATGTTGCACTACTGCTGTATTTTTCTCTTCTTGGATGTTAGCTCCAGATACTAAACAGCAGCAAAGCTCTTCTTCACAATGTCTCATAGAGTCAGTAAATAACCTCTTTCACCTATTTTGGATATATGAAGTCAATGTGATTTATACAGCATCCGGATGTAGAAATCACACTAAACCTATAAAACATTAACCTCACATAGAATTGGGACAGATGAAGGGGAGGAGGAAGAAGAAGAAAGGAAGATAGAGTAAAAAAAAGAAAGGAAATTGCAGATATTACAGATTTGCAATAAACATAATACATTCACAATATATTTTTAGAAGAAGTAAATTCATAAGCTATACATTTTAATAACACTATACACTAACATTTAATTTTAGATTATTTATGACTTTTACTGATAATTAGAATTTATATAACCTATAAAATGCTGTAAACATCATGTTTTTCTGTATGTCTTTGTAAACTTAAGTATCTTTTGCTAGCAGGAAACAAGAGCTTGTATCCCCTTCCTTTTACCATCTGAATCCTGAGCTTGTTCTTCTGTCATCCTTCATCCTACATACATTTCCAAACACCACCAGTTTCCTCACTTTGATCTTGGAATCTACTGTGACAATCCTGTTTGATCTCTTTATTGCTGATCATTGTGTCTCCAGTTCCTCTAGTTTTAAAGTTAGAGCACAGCCCTTGTTATCACGGGTGATGACTGACCATTATTTTTTACATATTTTTCACAACAGTGGAGCAACCACCTTTCCAACCAACGCTCCTCCGTTATCCGTGCTTGGATCCGGCGACTAACTTCCTCCCAATATGTTTGACCAACATAGTAACTGATTTTCCCTTCAATTAGGTTGACCTGCAGGAGAAGTTGTGGATTGTGTGTAGCGATGTGTCATGAACAAACAAACTACTTCTTTTGTACTTGTCTTGGTCTCTGAATAACAAACTGGTACAATGACATTAAAGAACGTGTCTTTTTGAGGCATGTGCAGTGTGTGCTACATTTAATATTGCATTCCGTGATTATCATCTTAACTTCACTTAAATTGCTACTGTCTTCAGGAAATAGCCTATCAGTAAACTGTTTCAGCAGAACAGTCATGACGATAACTAGCCAATGACTGACATGGTAGAGGACACCAAGAACCTCTCACTGATCGTTTCACTCTGACTGAGTGACAATGACCATCTTGGTACACCGACTGATTGAATGAACCAGTATGCCCCTACTGATCTGGAGAATCATTGCAAGTTTGTTCATGAAGTGCAGACATAATAGTGTGAAACAGGGATGAAGATGATTATGAAAGTTTAAACGGTTACACCAGCAGAGGTGTTTACTGTGAGACCTGTCAAATCTGGAGCTCTAGTGAAAGCAGTGCCGGTGAAAGGATATTTGGACTCCTAGTCAATGTAGTCAGTATTATTATACTTCGATGACCTGTTAGATCCCCCTCAGTGTTTGGAGCACTTTCCCCTTCAGTAGCACAAACAGCATACCTTTGTGCATATACTGCAGACTTTAAGGAGGCACGCCCCTTGGTTTATGGAGTGTGCGCATTTTTACTTTCAAAAACGGTACCAAGAGGGTAACAACAGCCACTCAGTACTTCAGAGTTCGACAACCATGTGGTCCTGCTCTGTGTCCAAACTGTACCATAAACAAAGCCCAGTGGTGTATATACTGCAGACTTTAATGGATGCCTGCCCCTTCGTGTATGGAACGTGTGCACTTTTACTGTAATAAATGGTGGGTAACAGCACCCACTCAGAATGATCAGAGTTCAAAAACATTGGTATCCCTTGGTGTCTAGAGTGCATACTCTGGCAGATGACGGTATCCTAGGCAGCCGCCTGTGTTGTCTACTGGATTTATAGGATCTGAATAGAAGTATATTAATAGGTCTTCATTGTGTATTTTGATGTCAAAACCATTGCAAGTAGTAAAATGTTTAAGTGCCCAACGAATAAAAGCTATACAGTATTTTTACTTGGAATTCTTGGAATTGTAAGATGTGTTGTATCTCATCCTACAAATATGCTTCATTAACACAGAGGGTTGAAAGCATTGGCAGCTTCATTTTTAGCAAACAACAAGGAACAGCGGATTAATTTGATTCAAAATACATGTAACAAACTTAGTCAAGCAAACTACAATTAATAGCCACAACTAAATATTCTAAATTCAGCAGAATTACCTTCAAATGTGAGCTTATATGCTTTTCAGTTTTTTTTTTAAATGAAACAACTGTAGAATCCCTGCAATTATCAAGACGTGATGGGGAAACAACTTAGAAAAAAGTCCATGTAATTGATATTCAGTTATACCCACCAGGCCAACGTATTGTGGAAATACCTTTTCCTTTATCAGGGCCAATTTTTATACAACTTTTAAAGAATTACTCATTTTAATATTTAAAAATGTTATATTCTGTGTCAAATGAACTTTATATTCTTTGTTGTTTGCTATTAAAATATTTAATGTGATATTTTTCATAAGATCCTGCCTTGCGCCCTGTGTTGGCTGGGATTGGCTCTGGCAGACCCCCGTGACCCTGTAGTTAGGATATAGCGGGTTGGATAATGGATGGATGGATGGGTTTTTAATAAGATGGTATTGATATGCAGCTTTATATTTCACAAAAAAGTATTTAAATGTACCCCTATACATAATGGGAAGCCATTAAAGAAAAAGTATCATGTCAACATTCTTTTGAGGTATAGGAACAATTTTTGTGGCGGGATTTTGAATTAATGTCTTGCTGGAAACTGAATTATCAGAATAGTCAGTAATACTTTAGGTACTGCAAAAATGCATCTATTTCTCATTTACTATTACGTAATAAGACCTAAACATACACTTATTTGGGTCTTCATAACACTTACAAAGCTTAAGTAAAGTGTTTATTCATATCTGCAGTGTATCCTATTAACAAAACTTCCCTTTTGAGTGGTTTGAGGTGGCTTAACTGAGACACATTTCTCTTGATTTTACATATTTAGTATAAGAGCTGTGAATCCTTCATACTGTATTAACAAATAATATTATCATCATGTCAATATGCCACACTGTACAGAGATGAATGACCTATCTACTGATGTTTTATAAGTGTTATGAAAACCAAAAGACGCCTTTGTTAAGGTCCTGTTACATAAGAGTGAATGAATTATACAGTAGATGCATTTTGCAGTCCCTAAATTAAATTGTTACTGAGAAGACTGAAATTATAGTGCAGCAGTGGCCATTTTTGTGTGAAAGAAATAAATGGGCTAGACTGTCCTTTCATTGCCCTGCATAGGGAGATCTTCCTAAATCTGAAGAATTTCATACCTGAAAGAAGAAGGTCTTAGTGATGGAATTTGAGCAGTAAAGAGTAATTACCTATCAAACAAGACACCTAAATAGGAAGTGGATTAGGAAATAAAATAAAGCTTGTTCTTTCAGAATTTCAGTTGATGATTTAAATCATCTTTTTCAAGTGTATGAACTTATATGCCAAAGTGAGGTAGTAGTCAGAATAATCTATAATAATCACAATTCTGAGACACTGATATAAATTTAATGTGACTCTAATCCTCTAATTTCAGAACTGAAAAAAAATCACTTTACTGTTCAGTATCCACATGCAATTGTTACTCCTTCATGGAGAAGAATAATAAGGCAGTCAGAGTGTCACTATGCTGTAATTCATGCATTGAGTTTGTTAAATGTGCGTTTTTACAGTAGTAGAGCAAAGTCTCTGAATAGCCCTGATTAAAGTATCTCTGAAACTGCTGCACCCGTAACACATGTAATAAATTCCTAATTTAGTTAATTATTTTGGACACAAATCACAGTATATGACAATTAATTAAACTGAAATAGACTTAAAAAATCCAACTATGTTTGGATTTTCAAGAAACATCTATAATTATTAAAATCCAGTATTATATTAGCATAAAGTCACCTTTACTAAAGTAGCAGGCAGCCTTGACAGCCATCTATTTACAATGTATAATGAGGTCTTCTTTGTACGATTTTTTTTAAATAGAATTAAATGTAATTGGAATCAAGGTTATTAAATTCTTTCAAATACAGGAGGTGATGCTTCACATGGAGGAAATGTGTATTGGTGCTGATAAAATCTATCCATTTTTATATTTTACAAAGCTTTAGTTATGCAAGGTGTTTCAGTTATGACAATGGTAAATAACATATTTATTTTGTTTTTATATGTTCTTTTAGCAACCTCCACACCGGAATCACGAGTTAAAAATGATGATGCTGTCGAATGAGGTACAAGCAAGGTCAAGAAATACAAGAAAAGAAAAGGATGTGTAATTTTATGGTTATATACAGAAAGAACTAAACACGTTTAACCCTGAGCATTCCTTTTTCAGTTCTTTTGAAACACATATTCATCAATTAGATAATGTTAAAGGCTAAGGTGTGCTTTCTCCACGTGTTAGTTATTACTGTAGTTATAGTATATATTAATTTGCCACATAAAATTGTATTCTAATGTGAAACATTTTTAGTAGTTTAAAAAAATGTTTAGGTGTTTAAAAGTGGAGTTAAACATGAAAACAAAAGTCTTAAGACTTATTGAATATGTTGGTTTTCAAGCCACAAACATTCTGAGTCAAGAAAACATGACTCCCATGTTGCTGAGGCGTGTCTTGTGACAACAAAAGGAAACTGGAAATATTTGTTTTTCTTGACCTGGTTAAAGTCTTTGTGTTTTGGTTCCGGTTATTCTATAGGATTTTCTTGGTGAACAATTCCTTTCTAATTCTGACTACTTGTGCACCAAAAAGTTTATCATTTGCTTAAGAGTTTATTTCTCAGTGTTTGAGAAAAAGAAGCCTTTTTATTTTGTTCCTGAAGTAAATGTGCATCTCCCAGTCACCTTCATAAAACATCATACCAGCTTGAAACTTGCAGCAGTCAGAAAAGAAAGCTGCCAGATCATTTAGAGAGGAAGGTGGGCTGTGGACATTTACATTAAGGATTTTTGAACCATTTCATGTTCCTTGTGACTGGCATATCAATCAAAAAGCTTACTTTTTTGGAATCTCCATCACCAGTAACTTAACCTAACTACAAAATATTTAAGCTATTATCAAGAAGGGGTGCCACATGTTTACATCTTAATGTTTGAAGAAAAGTCTACTGTAGGTGTCTCCATTACTGCTATTGGTGTAAAGAAGAATCCAGGATCTCCAGTTACTAGAGAGAGCGAGAAAGACTGGTCAGCCATATTATTTATGGTACACAGCTCTCAGCTTTCCAGGAAAGTATTATCAAAGACCTCAAAAATCCTGTTCAGCTAATTTTAGATGTATTGTAATTTATTACAGAATTTAATAAAGAGACCAGAAAATAGTGAATTACAGAAATCTTTCAGGCCCCCATCTCTTCTGAGCAGCAGCAAGTGGAAGCACAGAGCAGCAGTGTCTCCCACACGCACGTAGCACTTCACGAATACCAGAGTAAGTTCAAATGGAGTAAAGCCGATATCTGACGAGGAAAAATTACTGCCGGTGAAAAGCTGAAGTCGATCACCCAATGGGTGGTGGAAACTTAAAGCTGACGGGTCTCCTAGTGATTCAGTTGAACACGAAAAGTGGCAAAAGCACTGAAGGTACTACAAAAACAGAGAAGATGAACTCAGCACTAAACGTAAGTTCCATCTGTTTTCTGCCCGTCGAAGGCACGTTTATATGTTGTGTGTCCTGCAGCATGTACAGCAAGTTTTCTGGCTGACAATGTAGACAGCTTCACCTGCCAAAAGTGTTTATTTGATTTAGAGTTATGCGAATTGTAGGACCGCGTCAGGAACCTGATAGAAATTAGGCAAACTGAAAATTGGATTGACTCAGTTTGTTTAGACAGTTTAGCTACTTCTGAGTTGGCTTCAAACTCTCCAGGTCCCACTGTAGTCAGTGCACAGCTGAAATCAGCAGCATCCATTCAGCAACAGGGTGAGTGGGTAACAGTAATACAGGGGTCTAAGAAGCCAAAATTTAGTCCCTTGGCACCCAGGTCACTAATTCGGACCCAGAACAGATTCCCAGCACTCTGCTGAATGCCTATGGATCCAGAGAACAACAAAGTGGTCATAGTTGGTGATTCCATAATGCAGAATGTTAGAATTCCAGACTATTTTAAACCAGCAGTTAATGTTACATGCCTCCCAGGGGCGAAGGTCTCTGACACAGAGGCCCAATTGGACCGTATCGCCGACGATGAAGTATCTACCTTATTGCTGCATGTCGGCAGTAATGATATTTATTTACAGCAATCTGAGGTATTAAAGAGTAACTTCAACTCTCTATACACCAAAACTAAAGTAAAATCTCAATTTAATTTTATCTGGCCTCTTACTAAGATTATATAGTGGGGATGTGATTTAAAGCAGATTGTGTTCCCTTCACTGCTGGCTAGAAACTTGGAGTGCTAATAAAAGTATAGCCTTTGTGAACAATTAGGATGATTTTTGGGAAAGGCCTGGATGTTTCAGAAGAGATGGTCTTCATCCTAACTGGAGGGGATCTTTTGTATTATCCCAAAATATGGCAGTAAAACTGCCTGGCTGACTGATTAGAGCACCATCCTGGCCACAGTCGTGTGATCTTAAATCATGTTTATCCCACCTGTTACTTACCTGAAGATGTTACCCATAATCCCTGTTGCGGGGCATCCAGTAAATTTAGTCTTGATGCAGACCTTAAATTACTTGATAACCAAAAAATAAGGTGTATAATTAGACCAAGCGATAAAACCAGACCCTCCACCAGGGACACCTGTAATAGAAACCTAGCTCAAATTAAAACAAAAAATATATCATCAGTTCAGAAAGAAGTATGCAGTTTTAAATGCTGCTTATTGAGCATTCACTCTCTTGAAAGTAAAGCTATTTTGGTAAATAATATTATATTAAGCACAAAATCTCATCTGTGTCTTCTCACTGAAACCTAGCTTAGTAAATCTCACACTGTACCCCTACCTGAGGCATCACCAGATGGATACACATTCCTTCATAAATCTAGAGATTCTGGTCGACGAGAACGCCTTGGAATAATTCATTGTGACAAAATGCAAATTGCTGCTAAAAATTTAGGCGACTTCAAATCCTTTAAGACAATTATTTTAAATATTAAAACAGATTCCAACACAATTGTCGTACTAATCTACAGACTACCAGGGCCATATTCATTGTTCATGACTGAATTTGGCAACCTTTTATCTGATTTGGCTATAAATTATGATCACATAGTGTTGATGGGGGATTTTTTACTTTTAGGAAATGTTTTACTTATTTGTTAAACTCAGTAGGATTTTGTCAGATTGTCAAGCGTCCAACTTATAATCATAACTACACTTTACACTTAATTATAACTTACAAAGTTGAAATTCGAGAAGAGCCAAGCAAAATGACACCTTTTATTGGCTAACTAAAAAGATTACAATATGCAAGCTTTCGAGGCAACTCAGGCCCCTTCTTCAGGCAAGATGTAATACAGAAACTGAAGTTTCCTGTGTTTATATCCACACACTAGGACAAGAAACAACAATGGTAAATCTTTAAAGGAAAAATCTTAAATGTAAAAAATTAATAGGTTCACTCAGGCTAAGATTAATTTAACAAGAGAGAGAAAAACGATGTATGGTCAAGAGATTTTTGGATAAGATAACTGTCCAACAAAGTCCTTTGAAGTCTGTGATGAGTTTTTCAAAACAATATGGGTCTGTAGACAGGTTATCTGTGTCAGTCTGAGAGATGCAAACAGTCCTCATACCTGGCCATAAAACTCTTGTCTCTATTCAAGCCATGCTGTAATGTATTA